>WYDI02042809.1:0-75177 GCA_009867235.2 Psittacus erithacus
GTTGGACACAGGGGCTTGGAGCAAGCTGCTCTAGTGGAAGGTGTCCCTGCCCATGGCAGGGGTTGGAGCTGGATGAGGTTTAAAGTCCCTTCAAACCCAAATCACTCTGGGATTCTGTGTGTGTGAGGTTGCTGCTGCTGTTTTACAGATGACGCTGCAGGCCAGGGCTGGAGAGATGATCCCTGTGGTCATACAGGACTGGGAGCCCCAAAAATGGACTTCACGGCTCCATCAGCTACTCTTCTGTCTCTTAATCCTACAACTGGCCTTCTTCCTGTTAGTATTGCAGGGCACCCTGTAGGAGATGGTGTTATTTCAGAGCAGAGCCACAAAGCCTTGCTTCTGCCATTTCCCCAGGAAAGGTTAATTCGTGGATGAGTAATTGGAGCTCCGTTTAGGGAAATTGTTTCACCTGATTCAGAGCATTTAGACAATAAAAAATAGAAGTATTTTCCTGGACTTCATTTCCAAATAATCAAGACTATTATTTTAAATGCACGAATTTTCAACCAGGAGTTTTATTTATGCATAATTTATATAATTTCCTAGGTGTAGATCTTGTTTTCTTTACTCCAACATGGAAAATAACATGTGGACTCTGAGTAGTTCTCAGATGCTGAATTCCAAATCATCTGAATTACATTTGAATCCCAGTGGGTTCTGCCCCTTCCCAGTTGTTCATCACTTGCAGGGTTTATTACATTTTAGATGATAGTATTAAACCCAGCCACCCCTAGAGATACTGGTTGGACTTTGTAGGTCTAAAGAGTAGCCCAGGAATGAGTCCCCAGAGCCGCTCCAGTTTAGCAGTGCAGTGGTATCAGTTTCCTCAAAAGGACAATGCATTGCAGCTCCTTGTAATACTTGAAAATTTATTTACAATTTCAGTTTCTCTGCATCCAGTACCTGTTAGGAATTGTAAAATAAATGGATTTTCCTCCAGTTATATTCTATTTTTTCTTTCTCTGTTTAGCAAACATTGATTTTCACTCCCTTCCCTGGTGCTGCTGTTCACTGCCAAAATTAACACGTCTTTTTGGCTTTGCTTTCCAGAGGGTCTGCCTGGAATGCCCCATTAACAGGAATGGGTCCTGCTCCCTCCTCTTGGCACTGCTTGGTGCCCACACTGAGGAGGTTTGGTGCTGAAAGGGTCTTGGAGCCAGTACAGGGAACCCAGGCCTGGCTCGTACTTTATAGGGACTTTTATAAGGCTGTTCACTTGTAACAGTAGACACTAAAAGGTTTTTGTTTCATGGTGCTGGTGGAGGGCCCAACCTGGCTCTGAGTTGCTGAAACCTTTTATTGCCCAGAGCCCCAGATGCTGATGTTGACTTGGGACCACGCTGACACATGTCCCAGGTGACTCGGCAGCATCCACTTCCAGTGCCTGCTGCTTCCAGTAGCTGGGCAGGCAGCTCGTCTGGCCCTGCCTGGCTAAACATCACCCCTGGAGGGTGACAGAGCCCTGCTGCAGTCCTGAACTTGAGCCACAGCCTCATGTTCCTCAGCAGCCGCAGCGGGGCCGTGCAGCCGAAGTTCCTCATTGGGTGGGGGAGACCACACAGGTTCGGCAGCCCAGCCTGGTCAAAAGAAGGAGTTGAGCTGCCCCAATTGTTTCTAATGGGCAGTGGTGTGGATTCCTAAAACCTTCTCTTGCTGCAGCTTAAGCCCGTCTCTAGCAGATAGAGATCAGAGGGAAACCTCCTCTGGCCAATCTGCAGCATCAGGGCCGAGCTTCTGCAGCCACTCATCACTAGGCTGGACCTTGGCAGCAGATCTGACACCAAGGCCAGCTGCATGTGCAGGGTTAACTGCTGGGCTTGAGCATGGGAAGCACGTTATGGCAAGTCATAGATCTGCAAGGAATGTTGAAAAGGAGGACTTGGGCCATGTGGTGCCCATAAAAATGAATGCAAAATGTTTCAAACGCAATGAAATCTGCAGATAAGGGAGTTTTTATGTTTCCAAAGTGTTGACTATTAAAAGAAGAAATCAACAGGAGTTTAAATAAGCGCAGGCAAGAGTCAGCAAGAAGATATAAAATCATCAGGAAAGGCTGAGTTTGTTTTAATGTGGGGATTACTGTAAACACCAGGAGTGCATGGTAACAATTTGTAGCCCATGTGTTTTGAAATATCATAACTGGTGTCAATAAATGCATTAAAATTCAACTTCAAAGAGCTTTGTGGATGTTTGGAGTGTCACGAAGACGTTGCAAAATGGGGGTTTTAGGTGGAAACAAATATGGGAGCAATCAAGAACAGCTCCTATGTGAAGAAAGGGATCTTGTCAAGTTGTTAGAGCTAAGCATCTGTGATGGTGATTATTGCTTCTTACTGCTAAGAACTGCTCTCAGCCCCTGATTTCTTTCATGCTGTCTCCCTTGCCTCCCACCCTGACCTTGTCTCACCCACCTGTTAGGTCTTGCTTCCCAGACGGAATTCTTTGGAGCAGGGCCTGCCCTTTGCTGCTTTTTTCCACAGTCCCTGGGAAAGCCCGGCGGATTTCCAGGCCCCGTCTCCATCGGAATAATAAACTCATTCTGTATCTGTATCGGGATGACTTGTGGCACAGAGGACGTGTTGTCCTCCTGTGCTGACGGCCTGACTGGATAAAGGCATCTGTCACCACCGCAGTATTTGATGTGCTTGAATCTTCCATGCTCTGTGAGCTGCTGTTCCAGGGGTATGGAGAAGGCTGAGCCGCCTCCGTTCTGTCTTCCCCACATAGAGTTTCAGTGGTGTATTCTGTCCTTCCTCAATCAGACTTCCACTGGGTTGAAATAGCTTCTTTTCCTCACTTTTTCTCTTGTAATATTTCTTCCCGGTGCATTTGGATTCACTCCATAAATGCACTCCTATTTGTTACGCAAATCACGTGCGTGCTCCAGGGAGATGGGTCTCTAACTGTGTTCTTTCAGCTGTAAAAGCACAGACTTCTACACTTAAGCTTTAGCACTTTAATAAATCCTTTGGTTTGTTTCTGGGCTATCCCAGAAAGTGCTATATTACTTCTGTACGTAAAAAAGCAGCATAGTTCTGTTTACATGACTCTGCCTCGAGACTCCACGTGCCAGCCTCTTGATTTTTCTTATTTTCACCTTTTTGATGGGTTTAATGCATTGCTTTAAATCAATCAAAATTTCCTGCTTGAAAGCCACTTGGAAAGCTGCATTGATCATCCTGTTGACAAGAGCCGCTGTCAGAGAGCCAACAGATAACATGAGTTCTTTTCCCTCCTTTTTTATCCCAGGTAAACTCAGACCTTCCAAAGCTCATCAACCTTTGCTTGGTGCCTTCCTGGCCTCATTCATTCAATCTGCCCTGAGTTACATGCTCATCTTCACAAGTGTTTGGACAGAGGATGGCTATGGAGAAAGGACAAGCCCTGCCTCCCCTGGGGAATTGCTCTGTGCAGGTCAGTAAAGCAAAGACATGTGTAACCTGGTGAGAATGTGTGCTCAGCACTGACATGAAGCAAGACTGGCCTATAAACAACTTGTTTAAATATCCATGAACTTTTGCAATGCAGTGTCTGTGGGACAGAGCTCATTTCTGGTTGGTATGTTGTGGGAACTGCGTTATTACTGTGTTCCAATGTGCCTCTCAGCTTCAAGTTTATAATGCAATCCCATTAAGAGATGACAGTGGATACCATCCACCAGTCAAGATATTAGCAGACTCTTGCATGGAATGAACTTCCTTGTCTCAGTTTGATTCCTCCTGTGTCTCCCCACAGCTCTCAGCCCTTGGCGTACATCAAAGGCCAAAGACAGGCTGGTTCCCAGAAAAGGAGCTCTCTTTCCGTTCCTGAATGAGATCCTGTCATATCGGCACAAGCTGTTCCACCAGGTGAGCAAGAGAAGGTTTTGATGTCTCACATTGTCTCTTCTATGAATTCACTTTACAGCAAAACACCAACAGTAATTTCACTTACTACAAACCCTCCAGTAACAAAATTAATTCACACATGCCCTTTTTAAGGTGATTTATGACAGAAGCAATCGGAGCGAACAGATAGGCATTCCTGCCTCTAGGTTCAACTGCCATTTAATCATCTCAGTCAATATTCCCTTGTTCTAATACTCAACATTGTGTTCAAAAGGGAGTGCTTCGCTGTCAGCTGCATGCAGACCACGCAGGATTAAATGGGGCTTCTAGTGTGATGCATATAACAACCTCTTAAATGATTGGGACACCTGTTGACATTAATATAGGAGCATGCATGAAAACAAGTGTGCCACACACTGAAATATATGTACACAAATATTAAGAGGATTAGAGAAATTGCTGAAATGGATAGAGTGGAATTTAACTCAAACATGTCTGGAACCGAAGCAGAATGGAAAGAACTTGCACACAGCTGATCCCTTGGTAGATGGCTTTCTTATTTCTGAGTTCATTAGGGGTAGAACCATCTCTGTTCAAGGAGGTTGTTTGCCTACACCTCAAATTTCTCTTTAATATCTGTCTTTGTTTGGAATCTGCCTCTGATTCAAACCCACTTTCATTTAGTAGCTGGCACCTCTGCCATGCGAGCTGCAGGAAGAAGTAATTAAATTTAATAGAGGCCACCCTTGCTTTGAAGCTGCCCTGGATTTGAAAGCAGAAGGAGAACTCTGGCAGCCAAGGATTAAACTGAACTTCTGTAGTGATTTATTTATTTTTTTAGAAGGGAATTTTCTCAGTGAAGGGATTTGTATTGTCAGATCCCATCGGATTCAGAGCTGCAGAGATTTCCTGCTTCCGGAAATCTCTTGAAGCAAAACTGTAGAACACCAACAAGCAATTAGATGGGAAAGGGGATGAGTTGTAAAGATCCGGGATATTTGTCATGCTTTTGCACTAACTTCCAAAACAGAGTTTGTTCTTCTCAGCAAAGTGCTGAATGGAAAAGTGGAAGACATCTGCACGTCTGTTTGTTTGCAGGCAGGTCAGCTTGTCAGCAGCCTAGGATATAGATTCATTACAGGAAGGGATTTCTTTGCGCTGGAAGGTACTATAAGCATTGTTCAAAGCTGTTGGGGTTTTTCAAACCAGCAAGAGACAAATTATTATTTCACTTGTGTGATTCCACCAAAAAATAGTCTAAATGAAGTGAGAAGGACAGGGGAAAAGATGCCAGGATGCCATAACCAGAGCCAGACTAGTTCTAGTGATCTAAAAATGTTTTAGGAGCTCCCTTTAGGGGATCAGAAAGGATTCAGTTGAACAAGGCCTGCTTCCAGTGCAGATGTTATTCACAAAAGCAAACTGGTAATTCAGTTAATACTTACAGGAAGGCACAATTGTCCTCATCTTCACCAACCCTCGGAAACGTTTGTAGAGTCTTAGCTAAGTCAAAGGCACATATGAAAGGTTTAATTATTGTCATGCATGTATTTGCAATACATATTCTTCTATTCCAAGGGAAAAAATGCTTTGAGGCTCATTGCAGGGGTACATTCATGGGGCATGACATGGATGAGAGTCAGTGAATTGATAGTCATGGCTGGAATCTTGGTAAAGCTGCTCTGACCATGTCCAGTGCCAGGGGAAATGTATTATTGCATCACGAGGCACTGTGAGGTGGTGGGGTGTTGGAAACAGCAGGTTGTGCAGCCCTAAGAAGGCTTCCCTAGCAATGGGCACCAGCCTGTAAAAGGGGAATGGACAAAGAGAGCTCTGCGAAGAATGTTTGACCCCAGCATTTTGGATGTCCCGGCTGTAATCTTTGACAATGGGTCTGGACTGTTCAAAGCAGGTATCGCAGGGGACAGTGGCCCAAGGTCTGTTTTTACAGCAATTGTTGGGCGCTCTAAAGTCAAAGCTACAATGCTGGGAGCTGGACAGAAAGAATGTTACATTGGAGAAGAAGCTCAGTCCAAACGAGGGGTCCTGTCTTTGAATTATCCGATTGACCATGGCATAGTTACATCCTGGGATGATATGGAAAGGATCTGGAGACACGTGTATGAGTACGAGCTGAGAATCAGGCCCTGTGAAAGGCCAGTGCTGCTGACTGAAGCCCCCCTCAATCCTCTGCAGAACAGGGAAAAAATGACAGAGATCATGTTTGAAAGCTTCATGGTACCAGCCATGTACGTTGCAGTCCAGGCGACCCTGGCGCTCTATGCATCGGCCCGTATCACTGGGATAGTCATGGACAGCGGGGATGGTGTCACCCACACTGTCCCCATATATGAAGGATACTGTTTACCCCATGCTGTCTCCAGGCTGGATATTGCTGGCCGGGATATCACCGAATACTTTATGAAGCTGCTTTTGGAGAGTGGACACACTTTTGTTAGCACTGCTGAAAGGGAGATTGTCAGAGATATCAAAGAGAAGTTGTGCTACGTAGCTTTAGACCCCGTACAAGAGATGAAATCAAAGCCAGAAGAAATCATGAGGGAGTACAGACTGCCTGACAACAATATCATCCAGATAGGCAGCCAGCTCTTCCGTGCCCCAGAGACCCTTTTCATGCCTGCAAACATTGGAGTGGAAGCTCCCGGCGTGCACAAAATGATCTTCAACAGCATCATGACGTGTGACATCGACGTGCGCAGGAGTCTTTATGGCAATATCCTGCTCTCAGGTGGGTCCACGCTCTTCCCTGGCCTGGAGGAACGGATTCTGAAGGAGATGAAGCTGCAAGTGCCTTCTGGCATGTTTGTGAGGATCATCGCACCCCCTGAGAGGAAATACTGCGTGTGGATTGGGGCCTCCATCCTCACCTGCCTGACGTCCTTCCGACAAATGTGGGTCACTGTGAACGATTACAGGGATTTTGGGGCTGCTGTCATTCACCACAGGTGCTTTTAAGGAGACTGTCAAGTGAAGGGCTTGGTACAGCAACACATGAGCAAGGAGCCCTGCTGAGAGCTGACTGGCCTGAAAGGTGTTACAGCTGTTTGTGTGTTCGTTGGCTGACGCACCGTGTGTGAAAATCAAACATTAAAAGCTTAAGCAATGAGGATCTTACTGTTTATCATCCCCCTTCCCCTGAGCAGAGGTTGCAGGTGCACATCGCAGGGATGCAGTGACTCCCTAATGGACTCACAGCCTGCCTTGGAGTCATGCGGGGAGTAGCATACCTCCTCTGCTGGGAGGTCCTTCCCTCTGGGGTCTTCAGGATAGCTGGGGTTTCTGTTCTAAAACTGGCTCTCACGTTGTTTTTTACCTCATTGAAAATGTTTCCTTTAGAAACCAGCAAAACCCCAAACAGAATCCAAATATAAATCAATGCAAATGCAATTACTGTAAGCGGCCCTCCTCTGTGCCTGGGGGTCGGAAAAAATCCATTGATTCTCCACTGTAATTTGTCTGGGAAGCAGGAACACCCAGTTTCATACTGAGTACTAGCCCTGAATCAAAATGCTCCCCAGAGGAAGTGGTGTTGCCGGTGCAGCTACAGTGATTGTGAGCTCGGTGGGGTGGTACCTATAGGCTGGGGGATCTAGAATGTTCTCTGCCAGCAGCCACTGCCCAGGACAGCACGCATCCTGCACAGGACACCTGACTGTGATGGCAAGGAGCCGGGTGGTGATTTTTGACATAGGGTCTGGGCTGTGTAAGGCTGGTCTGTCGGGGGAACAGCTTCCCCGCTCCGTTATTTCCACTGTTGTGGGGTACCCCAAATTCAAACCTGTCATGTTTGGGGCGAGTCATAAGGACTGCTATATTGGGGAGGAAGCCCAGTTCAAAAGGGGCATTTTGTCTTTTACTTACCCAATAGAAAATGGGTTGGTTACATCGTGGGATGACATGGAGAAGATTTGGAGGTACCTGTACAAACAAGAGCTCAAGCTGGAACCAAGCGAGATGCCGGTGCTGCTGACCGAGGCCCCTCTCAACCCTTTGTCCCAACGAGAGAAAATGGCTGAGATGATGTTTGAGAGCTTCCGGGTGCCTGCCCTGTTTGTGACCCTGCCAGCGCTGATGGCCCTGTACGCCTCTGCCCGCACCACAGGACTGGTGCTGGACAGTGGCGATGGCGTCACCGTCACCGTCCCTGTCTACGAAGGCCGTTACCTGCTCCATAGCATCACCAGGCTGGATTTTGCAGGCAGAGGTGTAACCAAATACCTCACAAGGCTCCTCTTGGAGACTGGGAACTCCTTTGTAAGCACAGCAGAGAGAGAGATTGTCAGGGATATTAAGGAGAAGCTGTGTTACATTGTGTTAGATCCCAGCCAGAAGATGCATGCGGAGCCTGCGAAACTTGTGCGCAGGTACATCCTCCCTGATGGAAGGGCTGTCGAGGCAGGAGACCAGCTATTCCGAGCTCCCGAAGCGCTTTTTGTGCCTGCAGAGGCGGAAATCACAGGGCCAGGGGTTGGGATGATGGTCCTCCAGAGCTTCTCCAAGTGCCACAGGGACATCCAGCCCAGCATCCTGAGGAATGTGCTGTTGTCGGGTGGATCGACGCTTTTCCGAGGCTTCAAGGAGAGGCTCCGGAAGGAGCTCCAGGCGGGAGTTCCCAGCGCAGCTCGTGTCAAAATCATTTCACCACGTGATCGGGTGTATTCCGTGTGGATTGGTGCTTCCATCCTTGCCAGCTTAAGAGCGTTTAGGAACATGTGGGTTACCAAGGAAGACTATTACGAGGTTGGACCCGCAGTACTCCAGAGAAGATGCTTCTGAACGTTCAAGGAGCATCCATCCGGGGGTTTTTTTTGAGTGCCAATCTGAACTGCTGGAGAGCAGTTAATAAATCAGTACAAAAATAATTGATTTATAGCAAGTGATTTTATAGCTTGCTAAAGAAAGGTCTCTTGTGCATTGGGTGGGAAAAAGAGCCCTTGTTCAGAGCCTTTTTGCTATCCAAAAATGTTGGTTTTAATTCTAGAAACGTGTTGATCCCTGCTAGAACTGCAAACAGTTTGTCAGACTTTTAAACACTTGAGAACAAGCCGCCTCCATCCTGTGCCCGTGGGGCTGGCTCCTTGCCACACACCATAAACATCCAGGGAGTGCCAGGAGACCTCTGATGGAGAAACGGAAGGCTCAGGAGTATTGCTGACCCTTCACCATCGCGCTGGAGATCTCCTGTAGCAGCTCTGGAGGAGCAGAGGGGCCTCAACTTCTACGTTTGGTTTTGCTCATGAAGTGAAGATAAGTTCTGTGATTCTCTAAGTTGATGTGGCTGTTAAAGCAGAGCTCTTGGACTTAGAAGCTCTGTGCTATTACTGGCCACGTGATTTGCTATGTCACATCACATGTAACATTGTCCACCTGTGAGGTTTCCCTAATATCCTAACATAAGAGACTGCATTTACATAACTTAGTATAGTGTTAATTAAAATTAGTAAATTAATCAGAGGTGAAAGGTCTCTATTTGAGTTTATCTGTAGGGGACTTCTGAATGAACATTTTGATGTCAGACATCTAAGAGAAGGTGGAGGCATTGATCCCTGCCTGACACTGGTTCTCTTAGGGAAAAGCTGAGTATCTTCAGAGAGAGTTATTCCTCTACCTCATCACTGGGAGCCAGGGAGAGTGACAGTCCTGCAAATGTTTGCTTGAATTACTAAGCAAATCTGCATTGCTGAGCTCAGCATTTATTAATAACTACGCCAAATAAGCTTAACTGTCATAAATATCATGGCTGAGGGATTGGGTTTCCAAAGGGACCTATGGAATTCATAACAAAGGTGTGAGTTTCAGCCCTGAAATTTGCACTCAAGGAAACTACTTGAAAATGATGCATTTACAGAGATCATCTTTATCCACACCTGCAAATACCTGCACTGCATCCAGGGAGGGGATAGAAATTCATCATTTGTGAAACTGATTAGCACTATGATTGATACACTGTTGAATATCATTATATATTGTTGCATTTGTCCAAGACTAACATGAAAACGGGGAAAAGAGCTGCAGTCTGTGGTGTTAATTCAGTGCAGTGTCTGGCTATTTTCATTCAGCTCCAGAGATGAATCTTCAAACTCATTGATGCCCTCTGCTGCCTTGGGACTGATCAGTCCTCTGCCACCTCCTCTCGTTGCCCTTTGAGGAATCGCAACACAGTCTTCCTTTCCTACGTGACATTTACAAGGCAGGCACATTTGCCTCCCTGTTCAGTTGTCCACCGAGCCCTGGAGCACTGCCTCAGCAGGGCAAGGGGAAAAATAAAATGGGCTCAAAGACCTGGATACAGAGGACATGGGGAGCAGGGGTTGGTTTGTGGGTGACCACGCTGAGATCCACCTAACCTCCTTTTCCCAATGATGAGAGTGAAAGCATAAAGCAAGGAGCCTGGAGAAAAGCACGCAGCTTTCCTGCTCCACGTGGGCCCTGAGGCTTCAGAAAGTTGAGATATATATTACCCCATCAAGTTAATGCAAGTGTTCAGAGCACTTTTTGAGCTGTTATGAAATTAGAATCAGCAGTGTTGGATCTTTCCTCTATTACAGTGTGTTACCTTTTATCAGCCTGCTGGAAATGTGTAAACAAACGAGGTACAACTGTAGACAGTTTAAATATTTCACAGCTCACTGACTTCCATATGAGGAGGGATTTGCAGTAACTTCAGTGTTTAGACTCCTGCTCCAATAATCTAATGCAAATAAAAATGCAAAAACCGGAGTGCTGGAAAGCAGAGGGGACCTGAGCGAACATTGCAACTTGGCAGTGGTGTTAGGGAGGAGAAGGGAGAAGCAAAGGGCAGGATAACTCTGCAAACCTAGATGCAGAGACAAAATGTGTTCGGAGAGTGACACCTAGCAGAGCTCTCTGTGTGCTTTAATGAGATCTCACCCTTGCAGAACAAGATATTGCCTGATGTACTCCAGGATGGGTTCAGTGATACCAACCTTGTTTTACATCAAGGGACCTGGTTCAGCTCCTCCCAGATGAAAATCATTCAACAACCCATTATTACAGGTACGTAACACCCACAGTACTGGTTTGGCCTGGCTGTTCTCATTTGCCTCTTAGGCATGACTTTGCTCAAGGACACACAACAAGATAGCAGAAGTTGGCACACGTTCCATGACTCTAGACTTTAATCAGCCTCTCCAGTCTCTTGGTCACCTTGTGTTTCCGTCGCTTCACAGGGAGCTGGAAATTCATTACTCCATTTGTATTTCATTTTTGCTTTGAAGAGGTCTGGGGTCTTACTCATTTGGGACCTTATTCCATTGGCCGTCCTGCCATGGAGTATGAATTGCAGGAATCTTTCACCTGATGTATTTTCCCCTGTGCTCTACCTGTCCTGTGGATACACAGAGGATTTAAACTGTAAATGCCTGGGGTCTTTCTAGCCTCAGGAAAGCAACACCCATTTGGTGAATGTAGGACTGGCTGCAGGGCCTGGGTTAATTCCTCAGTTTACCAGTGGTTAGTTCTGGAATTAAAACTCCTTGTGCCCCCCCCAGCCTGCCTGCTGGTGGAGTGAGTTGAGGAGTAGAAAAGGCCTTAAGTCAGTGTAAGCCCTGCTCAGGGATAACGGAAACATCCGCGTGTTTTCAGCACAAATCCAAATCACAGCCCTATACCTGCTATGAAAAAATTAACTCTATCCCAGCCAAACCCAGCACTTCCTGGTAATTTCTTCCCTCCCTCCCTCCCCAAGTCTCATTCAAGTTTCAATCCAGCAGCAGCTCTTTATTTTCTGTTAAATGTCAGACACTTCATCATTTGCACTTTGCCCATTCCCTGTGAATTTCAGGGTTTTATTGGTATGCAGTCATGTCAGCCTGCGACAATGCACACTGATTACCCAAAACAATGTACTTCTTGTCACCCTGCCCATTTTTGGTTGCAGGCTCTCAAGAACTGTACAAGAGCTCTTGCTTTCTCCCTCTCCTCCATGTTATCATGTGCACAATAAAAAGGCTGGGTTCAAATATACACTTGGCAAATAATTATTGTCTTTATCATTCAGATCTCCTGTCCCGTGCCCTCGTCCTGCTGAGCTGTATGAGCACACTTGCTGCAGAAGGTGCCCTCACCCCTGCCTTGCAGATCGCAGGTCTCCAGGAGGGTGGTGATGGGCAGCTTGTTCTGAAAGCAGCTGGATAGAGAATGCCAAGTGCATCTCTGCAGCAGGGCACAGGGGAAGGCAGGGAAATGAGCTCCTTTGTTTCCCCAGGCAGGGCAATGCTGGGGCAGGGCACACAGAGGCCTCGCCATACAGAAGTGCTGCACTTGTGGCCTTGCCATGCCAGGCTCTGCAAGCAAGGTCAGACCCAAACTGCCCAGGTAAACGAGGCATTTTTTCCCCATCTGTGGTCAGAATGAAGTGATACCAGCAGGTCAGTGCATGCATTTGGCCACTGACAAAGCCAAGAGCTGCTTGATGAGCATGGCAGTTGTCAAAGATACTCATTAGTGTGGCTGTACAGAGCAGAAGTCGTCTCAAAGACACAGAGAACCAGCACAGCCTGGAATGCCTAAGAATCATAGAATGGTTTGGGTTGGAAGGGACCTTAAAGATCATCTAGCTCCAACCCTGTGCTATGGACAGGGACACCTTCCACTCATAGATGTAAGTCTGAGGGCCTGCTGAAGGCAGCCTGCAGAGGTGGGTGAGAAAACAAGCTCTGTGGACATTTAGAAGTAGCCAGGAAGGGTAATGGTGCTACCAAAGGTAAATACCAGCCCTGCGGGTGGGTGTGGGCAGCTCCATCAGTTCATTGACTGAGCAACTGGCAGGCACACCTCCATTTCTCCAACTTTGGAAACATCCAGGTGAGTACCTGAATGTGAGGGATTTGATGTGAAGGAGGTAAGAACATTCCAGAGCTTTTCGCAGCAGAGATGGTGTGAGATGTAGCTCTGTAGTCATTATCCACATGCCCCCAGGAACACGTGCACCCACACACACACGCTGATTTTATTAAGCTATTTCATGCAAGTATTTTATATATGTATATATATTCTTTTTTATTTGGAAAACTTCAGAGTGCTTTTCTTCACACACAGTAAAGTTGGCTTTGCTGAGATTCATTAGTCCCCTTTCCCCCTGTGTGTAAATGGATCTCTCTCAGTTATGCAATGCAAGGGTACACAACCATGAAAAGTGCAGAGGCAGCCAAAAAAAGCATTGTTCTGAACTCGGACGTGTAAAATATTCATATTCAATAATAAAAAAATAGAAAAAACCCTCCCTTAATAAAAAATTCACAGCGTAAAATGTGCATTGTCGTTCCCTCCCCAGGGCTGCAGCCGTTCCACACCAACACGTTACATGGGGCTTCGCTGCCTTGTTTTACTCAATTAATTCAAAACCAATTCACTTACAGACATCCCAGTATTAGGTGCCTAAATTGGTTCTGATTTCTCTAAGGGCAGTGTATCTATGACTACAGTAATAGCTGGTAGAAGCTGTGACTGTTCCAAGCATCCAACATGTTGGTCCTGTTCTGACGGTGTGTCTGTAAGCCCAGTTGCTGTGCTGGACATGGACACAAAGAACAGCTTTGTGCAAGCAGGAGAGTTCTTTTAGCATGATGCTTGGACCACTTGGTCCCCTTAGTTCTTGAATGAGCAAATGAGCTGACCATTAACATGGCTGAGCAGCCTTCATAGAAGAGGGAGCACACTTTAGCGTCTGCCCTGCACCCTGCAGTGCAACCCGTGGAGCTTTGCGCACAGAGCAGGAGAAAAGAAAGAATCTCATCACTGTTTTAGCAAAGGGAAACAGGGGCAGGTGGAAATAACCACTGGCTCACGCTGTTCTCCTTTATATTTTTCAGGACTGTGCAATGGGAATGTGCTGAGCAGCATGGATCTAGCTGGGAAAGTCATCTGAGCAGAGGATGCTGCTTGCAGGCCTCAGGAAAGGCTGCAGGTTTGCAACCCCACCCGCCGCAGTCATCTTGGATTCTGTTTATTGTGAAGGCTCAGCCACATCCTCCCTGTCCCAAAGTCCAGAACATCTGCCTTGATTTGTCTGGCCTTGCAGCCTTTGAGGATTCACGGCTTGGTTTTGCAATGAGTCTCTCACCCAGGGCAGAGAAGGGAATTTGATGGCGTCACAAAACACTACTCTCCCTGCGCTTCTGAAGACATGTTGGAGTAAATACAACCATGTCAGAGCTCCAGACCAAGCAAGGAACCACTGGAGAGCCACTTAGCCCTTGTAATGCAGATGAGCTGAGAAGATTTGGAAAGATTCAGCTCTTTGGATCCTTTGCTATCCTGACAAATCCAAAGGGAAGAACATGCACTGCCAAAGTTGTTTCTATGGGTCATTTCTGAATTCCTACAGAAAACAGCATTTCTCAGAACAACACAGAACTATTAAACGGTGCTGGTGGTCTGATGACATCCCTACAGTACCGTCTTTCAGCCAAAGTAATATGGATTTCCTAGAAGCACATGCCCCCAGAGGAAGAAATCATGGACTTTTAAAGTATCGCAGACAATAGTCCAGATGCTGATTTCAGCTTCGCTGTTTTAAACCCGCTGTATTCAGTGGATTGACTTTGAAAGTGGGGTTTTTTGCTGATGGGAGATTTATGAGGGAAGGAACTGATCCCTGCATCCCCAGAGTACCCGGATGACCTCCAGCTTGCCCTCTTGGAGGTTTTGTTTCTAGATCTATCACAGGCAAGTCACCAGGATGTGGATTCATCCCATCTAACCGTTTACAGCTAAAGCAAGTAACTTTAAACAACAGTTAAGATAAACAGTGGAGAGAGAGACTTCACCTACCTATGAGCTGCTGGGCTTTCATCACTCTCCTTTACTGAAGAGAAGATCTTTTGGGACTCTCTTCCTAATTTAGTTGTCTTTATGCTTATCAGTGGAACTGAATCTGGGCCTTTGTCTTCCTGAGCATCAGTTCCAATTCTGTGAAGCTGAAATACAAGATTAAAGACATTTAGAGCATTTTTATTAAGTATTATTTTTGTTATTAGAAAGTTGTATGTGAAGGCTGGAAGAGGTGAACAAGAAACATGTTCCTAGGATATTTAAAAGCAGAAATAGATGTAGTCAACCGACCTCCAGGTCCTCCACTTTGCCTGATCAGATACTCAGAGATGTCCAGCCACTTCTGTTGTCAGTTTATGTTTACTGAGAAGCATCCATATCACAAGTGACTAAATGTGTGAGGATTTTCTTTCAGAAGCCAGAGAAGGGATTAAACACAACAATAATCCATGAAATTACTTCAGATTTCTTTCTCCTCGAATGTCCTAAGGAATTCCGCAGCTCCCAACCTGTTCCAATTGGCACCACCATGTACTTGAGCTCTAATATCAGTGGAGTTTGTAATGTTTCCAACCTTTCTGGTGAGGGATTACATGAAACCGAACCAGAGCTTTCCATGGGGGATTACGTAGCCACTTTCATTTCTAATATTCCAGTCCACGCGTGAGGAACTTTTTCTTGGTTACCTGTTTCTTTAACTATGAGAGTTAGTGTCATTTAGAGTACCTAGGCATAAATCAGTTCATTAATTTCATTCCTAATCATTTCATCCCTAATTAAATAGCCTGTCATAAGTCCAGACTTTATGTTTTGGCTGAATGCTCCAGGACTACTAATTTAACATAAATGATGTGACCCAGTGCTCCCCACTGTAGTGCCTGAAATGCATCTGCATGGTAAATGAGCTAAAAGCTCACCTTAAGAACCATGAGCACCTTATGAATATGACTCCTATTTGGGGTAAAATTGCTACTGATTTTCAAGAGTCTGGATCAAATGTATATTCTTAAATGTTGGGTTTTTTCTGTGCAGAGTGTGCTTTGGGGATGTTTTTGGCAGCAGTTTTATGGCAGGAAAATAGGAAATGAACTGGAAAATGTGAAGACTGAAGCAAACAAGAAAATCCTGGAAGGAGCACACGCTATAGATCCACCCTGGCCATTAATAATATGGAAAGATTTCATTAGGAAGAGAGGGAAGAGAAAAAGAGAAGAATGTACAAGGAAGCAGTGTTAGCATCAGGACACACAGAACGTCCTCACTGCTCAGACTTACAGACAGGGTTTTGCAATGCCCTCCTGCCCTTAGAGACAACAGCCACTGTTGTTAAAAGCTGCACTTCTGAGGAAGGTGATGAGCCTCAAGCACTGGGACATGTGGCAAGTGGCTTCTGAGGCAGTTCTGCTGGGGACAGTGGAGAGATGAGGTGCGCATGTGAGATGCTTTAAATGCAAACCATGGAATTAAAGAATCCCAGACTGGTTTGGGTTGGAAGGGACCCTAAAGGTCATCCAGTTCCAGCTCCCTGCCATGAGCAGGCATCTCCTCTTTGCACCAGTGCATGGGGAATAAAGCAAATAATGTTACATTGCAGGTACTGTGACCATCCAGAAAGTCATTTGTTCTGACAGAGAGGCACCATCTGCCCCAGTCTGAAGAGCACCTGGCAGGGGGAGCAGCCCCCCAAGAGACACTGCTTTATTTAAGGGGGCTGCAAGGGGACATCCCCACAGTGAGACACTGTGGAAGGAGCTAACCCTGTGGAAACACTGTACAGGTGGGTGCTGGGACCTGAACCCATCACCCCACAGATCCAAGGACAGACCGCCGTGCTTGTGTCCTGCTCTGCTGCTCTCTGCTCCCACAGGGCCCAGGGAAATACACAGAGCCCAGCAAATTGTGTTGTAAAAAGGGAAATAAAGTTCTATCCCCTTTCACCTCTCTGTAGCATGTACCTGCCACCTCATCACTGCCGTCAAAGGTTCCCGGGTAGCCAGAAAGCATCAAGTACATCAAACGCTTCTGCTCACTGTAGCCTGTAAGCAGTGTGCTGAACTTGGTATATTTTTGTGTGGGAAATTGTTTTGTTCTTCCCTGCAACACACTCAAGGTGACTGTTCATTTGTGTCAGTTCTAGGCAAAGCGCACTGCATTAAAACTCCTGCCGCAGCAAAACAGAGCAGAGCAATTTCAAATCCCTGGGTTTGCCCAAAGTTTTTGCACCGTTGTGTCACATCCTATACATCAGAGTTTGCTGGGAGAGACTTGGGTTGGGGTTTTTTCACTGTTCTGCTCTGTTCTGGAAATAGAAATATCAGCAGGTTGACTGACACGAGTTATGTTTTATGTGTTTCCACAGCATGTATGAGGAAGTTCAGTCTTTATGAAACACGCAGTTACTGCAAATAGAAGAGTTAAGCAGTGGAAGTGTAATGAGTATTAAATGTCGAGCCTTTGAGATGCTTAACAGCTAATTCACCTGTGAGACAAGATCTGCCCTGTGTTCACCAGAGCTGCCGTAGTTGCATCTTTCAAGGAACTGTAAGCATATGGGGAGGGGTTTGTAGGGCTGTAACTTGTATGACACAAGATGAGATTTACACATCACTGGGAGTTATTAATGGACCACCTAAAACTAACTCATTTTCCATCTTCAGATTCAGTGAGCTGAGCTGTTTCAATGCACATTCCTAGAACATGCGGTAGGAATCTATCCGGTTAGTCAGTATCCTTGGAGAACATCCACGGCAGCGATTTCATCTCCTGCCTCTTGACCACTGACACATCCGTGAAGGAATTCACTCTATTGCAAAGGTGCAATCCTTTGTATTTGCTGCACAGCTCACAAGAAAGCAGAGAGGAGCAGCTGTGTTGTACCACACTCAGTGCTTTCCACCATCACCTGGGTGCCCTGATGCTAGACCCCACCCAGACCCAGCCCAAGCCCTGATGAGCTGAATTGAATCCTGCTGGTGGTACTTACCTTAATTAGTGCACCTTGGTCAAATAGCTGATTCTGGACAGACACCTCTGTGCTCCTTCCAGGAGGTTCAGGCTCTGGTCAGAGGAAGGTTTGCTGCGTGTGGAGTCTGTACTGATTTGGGAGTCAGGAGGTTCCCCATCTTCTCTAAGGTCAGTGTATGTTCTTCATCTGTTTTAAGGTAGTGAATTGAAAGCTGGTTCACAGTTACAAGAAAGCAAATTAGAGCTGCAGGAGCAAAATGCTGGTTTATACCGTTGTCCTTTTTTTAATACTCTGATTTTATGCTCTCATTTTCTGTTTCTGCATTGTGTATGTGTTGTGGGTGATGTGCATCAGTGAAGGGTTGGCTGACCTGCAGTTCTAGCAGGTTATCTTTGCAATGCTGGTAGCTTGCTTAGAGTGCAAAAAGAAAACTCTGCTGCCTCATGAGTTTTAGAGTCCCTACCCTGCTACCCAGAGCCTAGGCTGCAGTGGGGTTGGGGGGAAGCTACTCTGATATGAGGAAATAAACTGTTTGCTTCAGCTTAGAAATGCCACGTTTCTTACAGATCTGATCCTGTGTGTCAAGAGAAATCTGTTGGCTGCAGAGGAGGGATAAGAGAGCAGCAGATGCAGATCTCATAGGTAGGAGAAAACCTGCTTCTTTTCTAGAAAACCTAAAGAATAGGAAGCTTTAAGGCTGAAATTAAATGAAAAGTGGAAGCAAATGGAACTTAAGAGCTAAGACAGAAAGTGATTTGGGAAGGCTGAATTACTGTGAGGGCCTCTGTCCTCTGCTCTGATTGAAAGGCTGTTGTTTCTGGGGTGGAACATGGTGCGTGTTCAGCAATTCCGAGTAAGTGCTTTGGTCAGGAGTTAAGGTGATGGTATCTGTTTGAAACATGAAAGGAGAATTGGTAGTGGCTGTTGCTAGGCCAGCAAGGGAGCTCTGCTGGTGTGGAGAAGTGCAGGGGCTCTCCTGTGGCGGCGGTGCACCTCCTGAGCTTTGGTCATGGTGTTCTGTGTATGTGCAGATGAATTGATAGAGGTGCCTCTGAATGGGTTATTTTGAAACTCGTGGCTCCTGTGAGGATGCTGTAGGATTCTGGTGAGGAGAAGAGAGAGTCCTTGGGGATTACCAAACTGGGAGAGACTGAGGACCTTGAGGTTTATCTCCAAATGGAAGAAGCTGAATAAAGACAAGCGGCTGGGTGTTGATTGTGATGATAGACCTCACCTGAGTTTACTGAGGAGAGCCAAGTTGTTCCCTCCCCTTTTCTTTGTGTAGCTTGTGGGTAGCATGCAGGAGAGAGCTGAATGATTTGATATTGTGTATGCCACAAAGTCTGGGGGTTCTGCTTGGTGCTAACTGGAGCTGACCTTGTCATGCCAGAGGGGGGAATGGCACCTGAGCCAAGCTCCTGGAGTACAGGGTGAAGGAAACCTGTGCTTAAAATCTGGGTGAGAGCTATTGGGAATTGTCCTTCTCCCTCGGAACACACCCATGGCTGAGCTGCACATTCATCTGCTTCTGCTACAGAGAAATGCAGCTGCTTTCTTCCTCCATTTATTGTTTAATTCATTCATGCTGCCTGTTGGAAACCCCATGTTAAAATCCTTCTGGGGCACAGTTTGCTTTAAAGAAAGCCCTCTGTGGAAAAGGCTTTCCTTTAAATTTAGTACAAGAGTAAAGCCCGGCTAGTTTTATTTATAGACCGGGGCATGAGAGACATTGAGCTTTGGAGCTTGCTCCGTATCTCTGCTTCTCCCATAAAAACATGTTTAACATTTTTCTCATCCTTCCAGAATAAAATCCTTTCATTGCAATTCTCTTTATTTCTGAAATGCAGCCCCAAAAGTGACAAAACCATTGGGTTTCCCTGTTGAATTGTGAGTTGGATTCTGCTCTTGGATGAGGTATTCTTGGGCTTGGTTGTTCTTTAATAGGTCATGTCTTGCACCTTTGTGTTTGTGACAATTTAATATGCCTAAAGGTGTCTGATGTTCCGGATCTGTACCACATGTATGATAAATTTGGGGTGTTATTAATGCAGAAGCATCCAAAACATCATTGCACAATACATGCTTGTATGAATGGTGAGAAGTGGTGAAATGGTCAAAGATACAACTTTCCAACAGCCTGGGTGATGAGAAAATAAACAATCTTGGTGTTAGTTCATGTGTTTAATGGGGAGGGGGAATACTGAGCTGTGGCTTGCTTGGGAAGCCAGCAGTGCCCAGGTGAATGACAACGCTGGGAACATAAATCTTGGTTTCTGTTGGTTCTTGTGGTTGGATGCAGAGTTTGGAATGGCTTTAAAGTGATAGTGTTTGCTGGGGAAAGGGAGGATGTGATAAACAGGTCCAGCTGTAGGAGTTAAAGGCAGAGGTGATTACAATGCAGAAGTGCTGACCTGTGCTGCTGCCAGAGCTCTTGCAAAGCTGAGTGTTTGGCTCAATGAGCAGCAACTCTTAATTACTCTGAGATAAAGCTGGGGGACGCTGCTCACTGCTGCTTCCCTTGCCGGTATCACTGGGTTTCACTGTTTCAGTCATTCTTTACCCTTGTTGTGCCAGCCCAGATTTAGTTGTCAATATACTTAGGAATAAAGTGTTTCACTGCCCAGATGGTTCATCCAGCTGAGCTTTGTGACAAAGTAAAACTGAAATTCCCTCCAGTGTCAAATCCTTTTGTGGTCTTTAATGGATTCTCATCCTGGGTTGCTTAAGAGTGGAGTTAAAAAGCTGTTAGTCATAATTTTATGGGAAATACCTTCCCCATGTGAATGAGTGCTGTCCCCTTGCAATGCACCCAAGTGGCTGAAACTGAGAAAGCCTCCTGTTCCTCGGGAGGAACGCTTGCTAAATGCAAGTGCTGCTCTTATTTGAGCCATTTAAAATCACTTTATGGGTGATCTCACTCCATTATTTTAAAAGAAACTTCTCGGTTCACTCTATTTAACTTTATACTTCAGAGGAATGGAACTATTTCCCCATCTCATTTATACCAAAGGAACAAAACTGCAGCTGAATGGTAGTTGAGCAACTTGAGATAAATGTTTCAGGGCACTAAAAGAATCTGGAGTAAAACTATAAGAAGGGTTTGAGGTATGTATGGGGAAACAGTTGGCACTCCTATGAGGTTATATCCAATTGCTGGGGAATACACCAGTTTTTCCTAGGCTAAGGGCAGTTTACAGAGGTGCAAAGCTGCTCTGCAGGGTCTGTGATTTTTGGGAACTCCGTGTATAGCATCAGATGGTGCAAACTGACCATGGGACTGGGCGCCAGGGGAGATGTATTCTGATGGGTTCATGATGGTGCGATGCCCTTGCCTGCTCCGTTGGCTCTCTGCTGCTGTTTACTTGGCAGCTCCAGACAGGATTTGTTCTCCAAACTGGGAGCTCTTCCCAAGCATCCTGCGTAGCTCTGTTATTGCATAGAGGGTGTAAGTAAATGCAACACCATTTTGCTCCTGTAATTCTCTTATTGGTGAGTCTGGAAGCTCAGTTGTTTTTTCAGCTTAAGAGAGTAACTAAATACATGCTCTAGTGCTTACAGACAGTGCTGGAGATGGTTGATTTCTGAATGTCTTTATCATCTTGGTAATGCTGAAATCGCATAGACTATGTCTACTAAGTGAGAGGTGCATCCCTTGCACATCCTGAATTGCAGAGCTGGTGTGGGAGCAGGGAGCTGTGGCAGCTCGCTTGGGGAGTTGCCCCATGCTGTTCTTTCATTGTGAAGGTAGGGAAGAAACTCCCTATGGAACCTAGGAAGTGTATTCCTCTAGGAAAACTATTTTTTAGGTATTGAGCACACACTGTTATCCAGCAAGACTTGTGTTTGACCCAGGTACCATTATTTCTCTTTTTAATGCTATGCCATTTGTAAAAGCCTTTCTCTTACACGGGATGTGTATCAGTGCTTTGATATTTTGACTAGGAATAGTCTGTTTGGTGCTTCCCAAAACGCAGCATTCCCTCACCAGAGGTTCTGCTCTTTCCTCTTTTTTAACACAAGTCTTCATAGGAATAAACCCAATGGAACATGAGTCACAGTGGGAGCAAGCACACGGGCAAGGTGGGCTGCTGGCTTATAAATGGTACAATTGTAGATACAGAGGTGCAGAGGCTGCGCTGGTTGGAAAGCTGGCTGGAAAATAGCAGTCGTAAGGCAGACAGACACTTATATTCATAGAAACCATTGGATATTTGTATATATTTGCATTTCATTTTCTAACCACTTTTTTTAAATGGAGGTTGGTTTTTAGCTACTCATCAATTAGTTTATCACTGGCTATGGCAAAACTGAAACTCCCATGGGGTTGCCATAAGCTCTCCTGTAGCCAGTTTATGAGCTAAAAACCTCATAGTGAAGTTGAAAAGCCTAATGATCTTGCTGCTAGATGTTGGATGTGTTCTTTGTGCCTTAATAGAAGTATGGGAGGGTCCATCTGGTGCTTAGGTTTTCTGAGTGCAAAGACCAAAGCTGTGGCTGCATTGGTACTTGTCTCTCCATTGCTCCCTTTGCTCTATTTGGAGATTGCAACCCAGATCTGAGTAGTTTGTTTTTCCATCTGTAAAATAAACCACTGCTGTTATGTGAATATGTGGTAGGAAGAAGATTGATCTGTCAGTCATATAAACATGCTGCTTTCTTCACTGGAGTAGTGTCCCTCTGTAGCGTAAGAAGAGCTGGTTAGGAAACATGTCAGTGGCTTCAAGAGTTTTCACTTCCTCCATGGAAATGAAACTAAAACCTTGTGAAGTTTAACACTAAAAATCTGTGTGAAGGAGAAACAAGAATTAGCAGCAGGATGAACATGGGCATCTCTGATATGTCAAAAGTATTTCTACTTCTTTCTCCTTGTGCCCTCACCACTGAGCACAGTCTTGCGTGTGACTCAGGATGAACAAGTGCTTGTAACTGATGCAATGCTGGGGGGGAATATTGGCCACATCAGTGTTTCCCAGTGATGAAAAGCATTTTTAAGAACTCCCACCCATCTCTAACCCATAACACTGAAGAGAGAATTACCTGGGCAGCAATTAATGCAATGAGGGGAGCAGGGTGATCCGAATTCATGCCTGGTGCAGCTCTTGTCAGCTCAGTGAGTTTTATTCAAGGAATGAGGTTGACTCATTCTTCCTGGATACCATCCACCTCTTATGGAAATGGATGGAATTCTTTCTGTTGCGTTTTAACACATGTTCTCACAGTTAATGTCTGCAGTAAGTCCTTATTAATTTGTAAATCAAAGTGAACTCTTGGTTCCTGATGGCTTAAATATTTTGGGAATGGTGCTGGTGGTGTTCCCTGGGGTGGGATCTGTGCAGGTGCCACCAGTGCCTTGGTGCTGTTAGGTACTTCCCCATGTCTGGTTATGATCCCCAAACCCTGGCATGGGCTCTTTGTGCTCTAGTTGTGGGTGTGATTCCATGGGTGGTTTGTGCTGGTGCTTAGTGGGCAAAGGCTTGGGCAGGAGAAGCTGCTTGTGGGGGGGGGGCACATCTGGGGCAGGTGGGGGGACCCCCACGCCTCCCAACCATGGGGCTGCTCCCCCTGCTGCCTCCCCACTCTGAGCTGTGCTTTTTAAGGGTGTTCTTGTTTTAAAGCTGCTTTGTATTAGTGAAGAAAACATGTTCCTGTCCTGTCGGGTCCCTGTTTGCTCCCGTTATGCACCTTTAGAAAAGGAGGTAATAGTAACCGAGTTGCCACTGGCTTCTTGCTGTTGATCATGTTCCCAAAGGAGTTTTGGACCCTCAGCTCATTGGATCATCTTCTTTTCATCTTGAAAAGGAATATGCGGGATGGGGGGGAGGGAGTGTGTGTTTGAAGGCAGAGATGCTGCTGCTTTGAAACAGCTTTGAAACCCCAGCTAGAGTCCTAGTCTGTGTTTGTTTAATGCTGGCAGAGATGCCTCCAGCCATGCCCTGTGTTAAAGTGTTGCTGCTTTAATTCATCCTGCTGTAGATGAATTCTCACTGAGCATGTTTTCAGGTGTATTTGTAACAGATAAATGTTCCTGAAGTTAGTGCTGAAAGGAAAAAGAGCGTTTGGGAAAGGGTTTGATTCTTTATTTATGCTGTTTGCTAGGGAAGAATAAAATGTTCTTAATTATGACTTGGGGGTAGGGGGATGCTTGGGAAGCGCTTCCAAAAAGTAATTCTAAACAGTAAAAAAAGAAGGGGGGGGGAATCAGCTCTGTGATGTTTTATTTTAATAATCCTTTGCAGGCATGTGAGCCGTTCCCTGAAAAAACCAGTGAGTTTTGGGAAAAGGGCAGGAACAATACAGCCTTTAAACCCAAATCTGCAAACTTCTGAGAATATGCCCTCTTATTGAATACACCGGATTTCTCTCCCTAGCAAAGGGGAAGGTTTTGTTCGTTTGGACAGTCTTTGAATACTGTTCTAAAACTTCTTTCAAGTGGGAACTGAAGAGAGAAATGTCAAGTTCTGAGAGGAGACAATCAGTTAGCATCTTTGAGCGGAGTCCCTTGCATGCAAATCAGCCTTTTTGGCAATTTGGGGGCAGTTTAATTGGAAGGTGGAAGCGTCTAAAGATAAGGGGATCGGTGGGGACCTCCCCTGCTCGCCGCGGGTCCGGGGAAGGCGCCGGAGCCCTTGGGGGGGGTCTCTGTCCGGCTCTGCCCCTCTCGCACCTTGCGCCCCGCTCCCGAGGGGCGGCCCGGGGGGGGTTCGTGAGTAACCCCTTGGTTTAAAGTTTCTGTCATTTTCACCTAATGAATTTTGTTTTCGCCGGGGCTTTCCCCGCCCCCGGGGGCCGCAGCCTCGGCCGGGCCCCGCAGCCCTCGGTGCTGTGTTCAGAGCTGCTGCCTGCGCGCAGACCCTCCTCGGGATTAGTGGTCGGACTCCTCATTTCCCAGAGCCATAAAAGGTCTTGAACTCAATTAATAGCTAATAATTATACACCCAGCCCTGCTCCAGCCGTCGTTAGTGGCGGGGGCCATGTAACCTGCGCGGGCCGCGGCCCCGTGTGAAGAAGAGTTGGGGGGGAAGTGGGGTCCGTTCGATACCCCTCAGCGGGTGCTGCCGGGGGTCTGGACGGCATCAGGGACTGACCCCCCTCACGGGCTCCCGTTGGGGCCGGGGCCCTTCGGAGCCGGTGGCTCCGTGCTCAGTGCAGGATGGAAGGTGCAATTCGGACAGGCTTCATCTCCCCAACCTCAAGGAGTTAATTAAAGACCCCCCTTTAGGGTCGCGGGTGCCCGGTGCTGGCAATGAAGCTCGCTCCCGGCAGCGAATGTGTCCGATTTCCTTCGGACTGGGGAGGTCATTAATTTCGGGAAGAAGGGCGGCGTGGGTTGTCCTGATACCTCCAGAACATAGCACGTTTTGGTTGAAAAATGTGACTGAAAATGACTCTCCTCGTACCCGCTTCTCCTCACCACCTCCTGCAGGAGGGGACCAGTGCAGGAGCCCCGGGAGGGAGAATCCTCTGCCCTGGTCCTAGGGCTTGGGCTCTCCCCAGCGCCGAACCGCAGTGCCCGTCAGTTCCATCTCGCTTTCGTTTGGCAAACGTTCTCCGGGCAGAATTATTTTGATCAAACGTCTCGAAAAATGGCTATAACGCCTTAATTTCCCTTCATTCCAAGAGCCCACCGGGAGCAGAGCTGCTGTGTTTAGTGCCTGTTCACGGGCTAGCGTTTTAAAGCCAACACTGCCCGATCTTTTACGATTGTAATTATAATCGTGTTCAAGTTAGATATTCAAATGTAAATGTTGCTTTTCCTTTTTCCTTTTTACGACTTCTTATTTTGGGACCTGCATTTGGACCCGGGGCTGGACCAGAAAGGCAGAGTGTAACGAATTCAGAGGAATTTTTAGAGCTGAGCATGGGTTTTGAAAAATGCTAAATGGCGATTTACACGGTATTTGTTCATGGCCAGAGGAGCCAGTGTGTTCTTCGAGAAATAAGGGGGAGGAAGACCAGTCTGATAAACTCATTTTGATGCAAAGACCGATTTCGGTGCAGCTTTGGCTATCGGGGCAGGGAGCTCAGGACAGGAAGGTGCATGCACAGTGTTTGCGGTGGTATTGACCTTTCTCCCCCATTGATTTAATTGCTAAGGGCACTGTAGAAGTGACTTAATTCTTTCAGTACAAAATATGGCTGTTTCCGTCCTTCGCTGTTGTGTTCGTTCTGCAGCTTCTCAAAGGTTTTCGGGTTTTAAGAATGGTCTTAAACCAGTAAGGAGGTAAATCGGGCTCTTCGAGAAGCCGCTCGGGGCCAGCCCGAGTCCCGGTTTACCGGGAGCGGCCGAGCCCTGGCCCCGATCCGCTCCCTCAAGGAGTCCTCCTGCGGGCTCCCAATAGCCCTGTGGGGCGGAGGACTCGCCACCCGCGTCCTGGGGCTCCCGTGGGGAAGCTGTAGCCAGCCCTGGACGCTCTCATTGTGTTCGTTATCTCTGTTTCCCCTCTCCCCGGCCGCTGATGGAGGCAGCCGGGAACCGCTGCTGTGAGAGCGAACAAACTTTGTCCCGGGTCCTCGGCGGCCCCGGCCCCGCTGCCCCCGGAGCGGCGGCCCCGGCTTCCCGGTTGTCCTTAACTGCCCCCTTGCGCCGGCACCACGCAGGGAACCGGGGCTTTAAACCGCGTCCGAAAGGTGTTGAAATTCCTTGGCACCGGCGGGGATGAAAGGCGAGCTGCTCTTTGATTGCGTGGATTTAAGGCAGAGCCTAATTACAACGTGGCGGCTGTGTGTGTGCTTCCTCCGCTTATTAATGGCAGATTAGAAGGGAAAAATCCCTGGGGAAGCGTGTGACATTCTTACCGCCTAATCTGTCCGGGGCTCGCTGACCCTAACGGGGAGCAGCCCCATCCTCTGCCACCGGCATCTTGTGTAGTTCAAAATATTAATTCCTGGTCTAATCTCCCTGTAATGTTGCGCAGAAACAATGAATAATTGATGCAAAAATCCTTGGGAAGGGAAAGGGGTTCTTCTGCGTGTGCGGCAGGTCCCGGACAAGCCGGACTTTGACTGCCTCAACCATTTTAATCTTCTTTGCTGCTTAAAAATGCTTGTGCCTAACAGCTCGCAAAGCACCTTTTCCCTTCCCACCCCCAGCTGCTGAAGGGGTGGGTGCCAGCCCCCAAACCCCCACCTCCTGCGAGCCAGAGGTGGGGGGGACCCAGCCCCATCCCAGCGGCTTCCAACGAAACTGCTGCGGGAGGCTCGCACGCCGGGCTTCACCTGGAGCGTGTTTTCTAAAGCTGCTTCATAAAGTACCCGGGAACGTGGGGCTTTGCAGGGAAAATGCCAGGGAACCCACCCGTAAATTACGGCCGCTCCTCTTAAGGAGCTGCCCTGACCCCCCCGGATCGCATGTGGCACGCTGCAGCCTTCGTGTGTTGAAATGTATATTAGCTGGGCAAGGAAGCAGAGCCGGAGGTGCAAACAGGCGCAAGGGCCGGTGATATAAACCCCGAACAGCGTTTTCTCGGTGCCCCGGGTCCCTCTCCCTGCCATGCGTGTTCCCCACGGCTCGGGGACCGGCTGCTCGCTGCCCCGGAGGGCACCGTGACTGGGGCTCGACTGAGAGGCGGCTGCCTCCGGTGGAGCCGTTTTCCTCTTCCGCTGTCTCCGACTTCGCCCTGGGAAACGATCCCCGCCAAGTGCCCGATCACCCGAGTGGCTCCTTGCGCCAGGTTCTTGGCCGAGCCGCGAAGCTTCCCGGCCCCTCGCCTTCCTTCCCTCCCTTTACACTGATTAACTTGCCACCCTGCGTGGAACCGACCCGCACTCGGGCAGGTGCGGGCGGCACTCGGTGGCAGCTGCGGCGCTCTCCCTGCCCCCTGGCCAAACACCTCGCTCCGGGGCCCGGCTCCTGCCTGAAGCGCACCCGGGCACCTCTGTCCGGGGCCTGCCCGCCTCCTGTCCCCGCTGCATTCCGGGCTCGAAGGGAGCCGGTGCAGCCGGGCCCGCTCCCGGGCCGCTGACCCGCGCTGTGTCTGGTGCCGCAGGGCCCCTGCTGGCGTCGGGGGAGGCAACGGATCCTCTCACTGTCAACCGCCGGCACCCCCCGAACCCTTCCATTAAAAATTCGTTCGTTTTCCTTTTTGCTTTTTTTCCCCCTTTTCCTTCTGAGCTCTGCTCTCGGCCCGGCCGAAGGGAGCTGCCGTGCCCGCTTTCGGCGGCTCGGCTCCGGCCCTGCAGCGAGTGTGAAACACTCGGGAGGAGACCGCGGGGAGCCCGGGCCT
Source organism: Psittacus erithacus (assembly GCA_009867235.2). Lineage (NCBI taxonomy): Eukaryota > Metazoa > Chordata > Aves > Psittaciformes > Psittacidae > Psittacus > Psittacus erithacus. Next base: position 27,834 of record WYDI02042809.1, read on the forward strand.
TGGCTCGGCTGCGCTGCTGCCGGCACAGCGGCGGCTTTTCGATCGCTTCTCAGCGGCTTCGTTTGAGAAGCTTCAGTAAGGGCAGGGGGAGACCCTCCGGTGCACCCTGAAAGCGTTTTGCGCCTGCAAAATATCTGCGAGCGGGTCCCCCCGTGCGTGCTTATTTACCGTCGGAACCGTTGCCTGGGGGGGAACAGGATGCTGAGGGGCGGCAAGAAAACAAGAGCCGGGTTTAGGCTGGGGGGGCACTGGCTGCTCGGGCCCTCAGTGCCCTCTATTTTATTATTCGTCCTCCTGGGGCAGCCGCCAGTCTCCTGGCTTTGCTCTGCTCCCTTTTTCAGCCAGCGCCGTGGCTAAACCCCGCTGGAATAATAGGGAGAAATAACCCGGGTTGGAGGGGGAACATATTTTCGAACCGAACTGATTCTGTCCTGTGAGGAGGGATGTGGGAGACAGCGAGCGCCCAAGGTCGTTGGAAGAAGTATTTCAGTGCATTGGGAACATTAGGGCTCCTGTTTCAGCGGGGAAGCTCACAAGAGCTTGTTTTTCCAACCTCGGGGTGCCCGCCGTGCCGTGAAACGGCGTCCTCGAGGAAGGAATTCATGGGCACCATGTCAACATTTTAGGCGACACGTGGCTAAAGTTCCCTTCAGCCGTATTTATTTTATTTGGACTCCTGCTCCACCACCCTTCCCCTGCGCGCTGGCTCCCAGGTAGCGTCTGAAAGGGCCCTGCTCCCATTCGCAATTAAAGAGTTTATTGAGGAGGGGAAAACCGGTAATTAGCAGGAATATTCCCCCCTCCCCGGTTCCACCTGCAGGGCAGGAGTGCAGCTGGCAGAATGGCTTCCAGCAGCGCCCTGGTGCACCCACACAAGTTTTGCTGTGGTTTTTGGTTTTTCTTTGCAATGCCCTTCACCGGAGAGGGCTCCGGTTGTGCTACTCGCCCAGCCCCGGTGCCGGTCAGCAGCACCCGGAGCTCCCGGTTATTTTATTGAAGGTTTATGAAGGCGCGCTCTTTCTCTCTCGCTCTCTCCATATTAATCTCATTAAATCCTACCTTTCAACCTTCTTCCGTGACCATCTGACCTGGCCACTTGAATTAAAATAGTGCTTTTCTCCGCAGTCAAAGACAGCACATCAATCATCGGGCTATTTACACTTCGCTCCCTCCTTCAAAGCGGCTCAGCCCGGCCGCTCTCTGCCTTCGCTCCCGGGCGGCGGCCGCGTCCCGCCGGGCTCTCGGGGGGCTTTTCCCTTCCTCGCCCCTCTCCTGGGTGTCCGGGCGGCTCCCGGCTCCCTCGGGAGCGCTGCCCGGACCGCTGCTTCCCACCTGAAACGCAGAAGAAAGCGGCGCGGTACCCGCGGAAGCTCAGCGCATCCCGACCCGGCGGGGAAACCCGGCTCGGGCAGCGTGGAGCGGCGCCCGGGGTGGGGGGGTAGGTCCGTGGAGGGCCAGGACGTTCATATAGAGACAAAGCGGCCGCGGAAAAGGAGCGCGGCTCCCGCCGCCCTTTCGGAGCGGGGAGGTCCGGTAGAGACGCGAGAAATGACGGCAAAGCACAAAGCGTAAATTCAGTTGTTTGGGAAGTTCCACGCCCGCCTGAGCCGAGAGGGGCACGGGGGAAACCGGGGTGATAAGGGAGAAAATAAAGACGGACACGGACGAGAAGTTACTGTAAAGAAATATTTTCCAAGTTAAAATAGAAAAGCATGTAACATAGGTACGGTTACGAGATGACAACCATTAACAAACTCTCTCTACAGCATTGCGATTTAGTAGTAATAGTAATAATAATAATAATATAACGATAATCACCTCTTTATGGGATGGCACCTTGATCCTTAAATATTGTCCAGTGTGTAAGGTCAGTGTGCGGAGGGTTAGGAGCGGAGAGGGCTGATTTTTCTTAAAGGGGCAGATCAGGGGAAGGCTGGGATGGTGCTGGGAGAGAGGAGGGGGGAGAGATAAGTGGTCTGAGGAAGAGGATAGGACAAGGAAAGAAAAAAAAGCCAACAACCGCAAACCACCCCGATGATGATGAATACATTGGAAAGTTTTTTTGGCCGCGGTGAGGGTGTCAGATTGAATGCTCTGTGCGCATGTGCGAAGGTGTCCAAACTGACAATGCTTGGGAGATGAAGATAGTGTGTAGCTGCTTCTGGGCTCGGGGAGGAGGAGAGGAATCCGCCAGCCGACACGATGAGATCCAAGGCGAGGGCGAGAAAACTGCCCAAAAGTAGGTCCTTTCTCTCCCTTCTTCCGCGTCCCCCCGCTCCGCCGGGCGCGGAGCCGGGCCGGCGGGCGGGGACGTGACCGGGGCGGCCCGCGGAAAGTTGTGCGCGGCGGCGGGGCCGAGCAGGTGCCGGGGCCTTTCCCTGCCGGGCCCCAGGGTGAAGGGCACCCGGCCGGGCCTCGGCCTCCCCGCGGAGGCCGGGCAGCAAGGCCGCGGAGGGCGCATGGAAACGGGCCAGGCTCCGGGTGACAGCAAACGGAGCAGGGGCCGTGGAGATAACGAGGCCGAGAGCGGTTCCTTACCCAGGGGACGGTGCTGGTGGCAGTGCAGGGCGGAGGGGTGATGCTGCTCCGGGTGTATGGGGCGCAGCGAGGCCGCTGGGTGCAGAGTGTGAAGAATAAAGAACTGTGACAGCCAAGCGGAATGTGCCCGTGATCAATAAGAAACTGATGGAACACAGAAACACCGCACATAGATCCTAATAGTGGGTTTATGGCCCTTTAGGGTTCACATGGAACAGCAGCCATGCGTGAAGGATCAGGTCAGAAGTTCGCCATAGTCACTGCGCAGAGTCTCATGATTTGTTTGATTGCTTCCTTAGCCCTAAGAAACTATAATTCAGCTATAAAATACATCCTCAAGAAAAGCTGATGTCAACAGTTAATAGATTGCAATGCCTTGGTTTTTTCCCCTGGTTAAAAATGCGTAAGTACCCCGTGAGGAGCTGTAATAGCGTCTATGATTTCAATGCCTAACTCTCCATGAATGGGACTTAAAATGCAGAAGGACTGCTTGCATTTGCAAGCACAGCATCACCTCTTTAAATAACCAGGGCCAGGGCCAGGACCACAGCCACCATCCCCAGGGATGCTAAATATTACTCCTCTGGCTTTACAGAGGAGGAAACTATGACAAAGATTGAATGACTTATCCCAAACCCCAGCAAGTCAATGGCCAGAAGACACACGCGGCTCAGAGTCCCCACTCTTACCCTCCTCACTCTAATCGAGAGAAAACCCTGCTTTAGTTCTGCTCACAGCCTGTGCGTGCTGTAGAAATACACAGCGCAGGGAATTCTGCTCCCACACACAGCTTGTGGCTGCTGATGCTGATCCATAAATCCCTGTTCTTTATGGCTCAAGAAGGCATCTCCTCCCCTGGGGACCACTGTGCTGGGAGCGGAGGGGTGAATCACTGCTTCTCAGTTTGTATAGCTGGAGGCAGGTGAGCTCAGCAAAGGCATTTCCATCGTCTCTTTCTGTGCAGGACTTCAGCCTTGCCAGCCCCAGCAGCGGAGCTCGGTCTCTCCTCCTGCAGTGGGGCAAGATCATCTGCCTTTAAGGATGCTTAACAGCGGCGGTTGAGTAGCTTGTTTCCTTTGAGTACAAGCATCATCATGAAATCTGTGGCCGTAGGAAGCTCCTAGCTCTATGTTAAGAACATGCGGCTGGATGTGGGAAACATGCAGGGACAAAAATCAGCCATAACTTCTGATTTAAAAGCTGCAAAGTCACTAAAATGAAGCTCATTCCTATGAGCAGAAGCAGCACAAAGGGACTTGTATCCTTTAAGAGGCTCAGTATACATGGGAAGATAGGAGTGCTCCGCAAGCCTTTACCCAAGGCTTTCTTTAAAATTAAAGGTTTTATAACCTTTGCCCCAAATATCAATGCATCTGAAGCTTTTCCCCCCCAGCTACTGACTGAGAATCTTATTGTATCCAGTGAATCAAACACTTATCTATTCATGGGTTGTGGACCATCTAAGTTTCAAAACAATAAGGGTCCAGACACACTCAGGGCCTGATTCAGCAAAACAAAGCACCTCTCTGATGTCAGTTCTGGAAAGAGTGACTTTTCCCCCCCAGCTTTCTGCAGGTTTGAGTGGAAGCTGATAACTTTATTGCTGAGTCAGACTTTGCAAGTACATGACGAATGTGAACCTAGTTGTGAAATGATGAGGAGAAAGGGGTCCAAGTTCAACTGCAATCAGAGGGACTTTTCCTGCTGAGTTGAACAGGGAGTAAGTCTGGCTCTTCCTTTCTCCCAGCTCCAGGTGCTGCTCTTCCCCTGCAGCAGGAGGGATGCAGCCCTGCAGACAGACCGACAGTGCTGGAGCCCACATCGCTGCTGTGCTGCTGCATCTTCTCTCTTGTGCCATGGGGGATTGCTCAAGCTGTCAACAGGGCATTAAGCCCTGCATCCACACCTTGTCTCTCCCTATGCTTTTCCCAATTTCTATCAAATCTCATTATTTCAGGGACATTGACAGTGTTACTGATGTCACCACGTAAACCTGCTTGAAGTGGGTAAAACCTGCTGTCATCCCCAAACCATCCCCACACCACCTCAGCAGCAACACAAGGTTATAAGACAAAGAGAATGAAGTACCTGCATCCTGCCACGTACAGGACACAACCTGTATGTCCTGAACACAGCTCAAGATATCCAGTGCCCTTAGCATTGCAGTTTTATACAAAATACTGCCCTTTATCACTACCCTTCACTTTATATAAATCATAGGTTGCCACAAGAATGTCTTTTCTGAAGTCTCCAATATGAATCCATTGATACTAAATTATACCAGCATCCCGCTCTCCTTTTCCTGGTAATTGCAGCAGTGAAAGACTGAAGGGAGGACACTCATCCCCAGCATCTGCAGTAGGACTGCAATTCTCTGCCTGGTGTTGCAGCTGAGTTGCAGGGGTTGCACTGAGCCCTATGCAGACAAATGGAAGTGAATCATAATCCCTCAGGACCTTTCTTGACTCCAAAATCAAACCTGCCCAATTGGATAAATTGTCACAAGTGCAGCTGATGTAAATATCCATCAAGTGCCTATTGCTGATTTAATGAAATCCAGCAACAATTTGCATTCACGTAATGAGCTTGGATTCCTGGCTGATAGAATCACAGGACTAGAGAGCAGAAGTCAGCTCAGTAACACACATCAACAGCACATTTAAGTGGAAGTGTATTTGATGCTGTACAGGCTAATAACACGTTAGTATTGCTGTAGCTGTCAAAAGTAAAGGTGCTGACTGCATAACGATTGTGTCCTGGTTGAACTTAAACTGCACAAAAAAGGAGCTGCTCCTCTCTAAATTTACAATAGGTTTTTAAACTATAGTTGTGGAAGAATCAGGAGAAAAAAGCTCATTTCAAAGAGCTCAACGTGAGCTTTTGAAGCGCCAACAACAATATTTTCCTTCGCAGATGAGATCTGAGTGTGTCATTAGGAATAATGAGTTAATTACATTAAAGAGTTCATACCCCCATCACTGACACTGTGCTGGCAGCGACTACCTCAGCCAGTAGCACAGATTCAGGGGTCACTGAGCAGGCGCCGCATCTCCCATCACCAGCCCTGCAGCTCCCTGGCACAGAGCTCCAGAGGGTGCCATGTCCTTGCCAGGGATCATTTAACACACACCAGCATCTGACAAGCTCTGTGGAGGCAGGTGAGCTCCAGCACCGTGGCAGACAGGAGCAAACACTCAGAGCACAGCAGATCTATTGTTTCCATGCCCGCTGTCTGCCTGGGTGAAGCTACCAGAGAATCAGGCAGATGAGCTGGGAGGTGTGGAAGCTGGAGAGCAATGGCTGAGCCCAGGGCAGTGCTCCACAAAAGCTCTAGCAGGTTTCCAAAGGGCAGCTCCCAACTCAGCCAGTATGGTTACATGTGCCTGGAGACACAGGAGAGGCTGAACCTGTGTAGGTAGCTGTAAATGCTAAAGTACTTCCCATGCTTGAGCCTTGAAGGTGTCTGTCTGTGAGCATAGGAGCTGCAGAAAGGATGAGGAAGCAGGAACGGGGCTCTCTATCAAAAGGAGCAGCAAGCCTGGGCTTTTTCCTGACTTCCGCTGATCTTTCCAAAAGGGACATAGGATGGGGGGGTTGTTTGCAGCTTCCCAAACACTTTCCTGGCTTTCAGGCATGTCAGAAGAGCCCAGTGTCAGTCTGCTGACTGTTCTTTGCAGTCCTGCAGAGCAGAGAGAAAGGGGAAGAGTGATACGGGTTTTTGCTTCAAGGGACTTATAAATAAAGATAAGGGGGCTGTGAAACGTGCTGGGGAAGGAAGCACAAATCACTTCCCACTGCTCAGGTATGGCAGGGGCCTGCTTATTATCGTACACAGGGTTCCATATATTTTACTGTAATAGCAACCTAATGGGCTGCTTTTACTCTTTGCTTTCTGCGAGCAAGAACTGACCGGTCCAAAACCCATAGCAGCCTCGCATTTCCCCCCAGGGGCCACTATTGGCAAGGAAATGACCCTCAGAACTAAACCAGGAGCTGAACATCGGCCTGTGTACCTTTCTCTAGTCTTTAATCACAGATACTGGAGCTATGTTTGAATTAGCCTTCCAACGCATCTCCCACTACATACATAACCAGTCTACTGCTACTGAGCAGTTTGCTCCGTCTGGTTTTGGATGGGAAAGGTGATTTGGTCTTTCTGAAGCTGGGACACACAGTGGGAGATGGTCTTAGCTTGGGGTGGGTTAGACCCATCAGCAGCTCATAGCTGTACAAAGCCTCTGGCCAAGTAGAAGCACGGGATTAATGAGGGAGGATGATGGGCAGGTCTGTATAATGCTTATGGCACCAGCCTGGAGGCCCAGAAGGGAACATTCCGCCCTACACATAGCCCACTGTCAGCTGGAGCCCCAGCTCTCTTCTGGTGAGGAAATTCATGGAGGCATTGCCTGCCCTCCCTTTCCCCTGGGTCTCCTTGTATTTAAATGCTTTAGGTGCTAGAAGGATTCAGAGACATCCCTTTAACTTCGTGGGTGCGCTGGTAACCACGCACAGTGAGGCAAACATTGCCTCAAGATTAAATGGCGTATATATTGAAACAGAAATCATCAAATTCAGCAAGTTCTTGCTCCTGTGTTTCCTTTCATGGGTTTTAAATGCTTGTTTTGTTTAAACACGGTCACACAATGACGGTGTTACAGCCAGGGGTGATGTGTAATTAGTAGGTAAGAGGAACAATCCAGCCACTTCCCTACCAGCTACTGGAAACCCCCAAGATCAATGAGATGTCTTCGTTACCTGGTCCTGGTCTCTCCCTGGTCCCTTCCAGGGTCAGTCCTGGTAACCACATCATTGCCCATAGCAGGTACCACGCCATGGCAGCCCTTCTTCCACCCTTGGCCAGCCCCACACCAGCAGCACTCCCAAGCAGTCAGTCAGGGCAGGCCCAGGGCTGCAGGGCAGGGTTTATAAAGACACCAGTGAGTTAACAGTGAGCTCACCTGTACCCGGATAAGAGCTGTGTGTTTCCAATCAGCTCTACTCTCCAAAGCAGACTTACTCATCCCATCGCGTTGGAGCTGCTCCAGCAATCTCTTACCCCTGCTTTCAGGTGGTACCGGGCCCTTGGCTTAAACAGCTGTTTGAGGAGAAGCTGTTTCTCAGCTCTTTATAGTAGCTGCTCCACTGTAATTATGATTACAATAACACTTTGCCTTGTGATAGCATTCTTCACTTTCTGATTGCTTCCTGAACGCAAGCTAATAACGCTGGCTTTATGCTTCTTGCTCAGCAGAGAGTAGGTATTTTCCTACAGCAAGGCTGTTACTTTATGTTAACAGTAAAGCAAACACTGGATAAGAGGGAGCACAAACGTAAAGAGAATGTTCCCCTCCCAAGTACAGCAACCCTCAGTCCTTTTGGGCACATCTAACCGTGAATCCATGTCTGCAATGAGCTGTTGCCTCCTCACCGGCTGATGAGTCATTTCCACCCCATTTATGACTCAGATGGTGGAAACTGTGCCTGAGTAAGGGCTGAAGGTCTTGTCCCTGTTCCTCCAACCCTCATGAGGTTTTCCCCCCATGGGCAGGGCTGGGCTGCACCAGCTTGCAGCTAAAGATGGCAAGTGGTGAGCTCTTCAAAAGGGGAGCCATCGTCGTGTCCATCCCTAGTGAGCAGTGTGCACGGCTGCATCGCCAGCAGAGAAGCAGCCCACTTACATCCTAGAAGCATTTAGGGGTGCTTTGCTTTTCAACGCTTCCCTCTGTTGCCCTTTGGAAAGCAAGTGTTTGTGTAAATAACAGCAGATGCTTTGAAAATAGCTCATCCCCCAGCCAGGGTTTAGCAATAGAAATGAGCAAAGATAAAACAGTTGCATATGATGTGAGAAACACAGCAGATGGGTTGGCAGGCAGGAGCAGGCCAGCCTGTGCTGTCTGTGTCAGCCAGTGGACACTGTCATGATCTGCCTGCACAGATTGCAGCACCCGGGGCTGCAGCAGCTCCCTCTTGGGACTCAGCACCACCAGAAGCAGGCTCTTAGTGCTGCACAATTGCTTGTTTCAGCATGAGTGAGTGTCTGTGTGTGAGGTGCGGGCTCCATGCAGCGAGCTGGGGTGCAGATGGTTGCAGAGCATCCCTTCTCCTGGCACCCTGTGCCAGCGCCTCACCACCCTCACAGGGAGCACTCTCACAGTTCCTCAAGGAACAGGCACTGGGGATGAGGGTATTTATCTGCCAGGAGACCTCACAGCAGCCAGGAGCCGCAGCTCCATTCAGACACCAGCGTGTGCATGGAGCCTGTGGGGTGACGGGCGCCAGTTCTTAGCAATACTCGAGGAGCGCAAACCCCGCTTTGTCCCTGCAGCGTTACAGGAACCGCCGCGCTGTCAGCCCGTGCATCTCTCGTCCCGCTGCCTGCGCCGCGTGCTGCGGGCAGGTCCCACGCCCCTGCCTGACGGGTTCCCGCTGATGGCTCCTGTCACCACCGCGTGCTGCTGCCGGGCACGTCCCCAGGGAGGAGCCAGGGCTCCCCATCCCCATCCCCATCCCGCCCCAGCTCCTGCGCTCCGCTCCGTGCCCTGCATCCCTCAGCAGCGAGCGAGGGGGCAGCAGCTCCACGCTGACCCCGCGCTTGGAGCCTGCCTGCTGGGGTGGCCGGGAGCCGTGGAGGTGCCCTCTGTGGCTCCGATTGGGATCCTCCAGGCACGCTGCTGCTTTGACATCAGTGGGAAACCAGCAGCTCCTCAGGGCCGGCGCTGCTGATGCTTCACCAGGAGCCTTCTTCACCCGGCAGCCGGCACACGGGGTTTTGCCGTTGAGGGTTGGCGCAGAACGAGAATGACTGATGTCTGCAATCGCTAACAAACGTCCTCGGTGTGCTTCCTCCGGTGTCACCACGTCTGCTTTGCACACTGACTTGTGCTGCCATCCCTGCAGAGCAAGCATCTGCGCCGCCTGTCGCTGTGTCAGATCTGATGCTCCTGGCTGAGCGCTGCCGGTGGCAAGGACATCGTTTGAGGAGGACGTGAGGCGGGTTTGGGGGACCGAGAGCAATGCTGGTGGCACTGTTGTGGAGCTCTGTGTGTGTAGAAGATGCCCAGCACCAGCTTTCTGTCCTGGCTCTTCATCTGTGGGAGCAGGGGCCGGATGCTCGTGCTCTGTGCACTGTACTCCAGCCACAGAGGCCTCGCGCAGATGGACTTTTAGGAGGAAAAGCAGCCTGGAGCCTCTGATGCAGAGCTGCTTCTCCTGCAAACCCAGCCAATGCTTCCTCAGCACTGGTGACCCAGCGCCTGGTCCCGACCCCGCGCTGCTTCTGGCCAGCGAGGAGGAGGAGGATGAGGAGGAGAGCAGCTTCCTGCTTACCTGGTGCATGGCAGAGCCCGCACACAGGGATGGAGCGGGTCCTTCCCAGAGGCAGCACAGCGGAGTGGTGATGCTTTGCCCCTGAGCCGGTGGATCCGGGCTGTGCCAGGAGGGCGGAGAGGGTCGTTGTTCTTGGGCTGTGAGCAAGCGAGCGGTGCCAGCAGCAAACTCCATGACCCCGGAGCAAAGCGAGTGCTGCTCCCTCAGTCCCATCTCTCCCACGTCTCACAGAGCAGCGGCTGCTCCATCATCATCCTCGCCTGCTCTGAGCTGAGCTCCCAAGCCGTCCCATCTGGAGCACACTCCAGACCCCCTGCCTGAGCAAACAGAGGGCATTGGATGGCTCTGCTTGCAGGAACCTTCCCAGCAATGCTTCAGACTGGGTGTGAAAACAAGGGAGAGGAGAGCCAGCAGACTGCCCTGAAAGCCTTCTTGTGGGTTGAGACTTGAAAAGACTGGAGCTGCTCTAAGGTGTGTTAAAAATGAGCTCATTGCAGCTTCAGAGTTGAAGGTGAAAGTGGCACCACATGGACAAGGAGGTTTTGGGTGGCAGAACATCATACGCATGGAGGTGGATCCAGAAGGATTCACAGCAATAGCAGATGCAGCCTTTTGACAAGGTGAACCAGCAGCTCCTGGGGGATGCTCATGAGAGTTGCTCCTTCTCCATCCTTTAAAACACAAAGACTCCCTCAAAGATGCTCCACAGCATGGCTGGGCTGGACCCATAGGGGAGTGGGCAGGGCAGCGAGCTCCTCATCCCTACAACACTGGGTCCAGCAAAGGCCCCTGCGTGACATCTCTGAGCCTCTGCTGCTCACGTTGGCAGAGCCTTTCAGCCTGCAGCCCCAGGCTGGGCCATAAACAGCCCATTTGACAATGGCGATGCTATTTGGAGAGTGGATTATAGTGTTTGCCTTGGGTAACCAAGGAACCCAAACGCTCTGGTTTGTCCTCACATGGAGCTGTCTGCCGTGGACCCTTGGCCAATGTGCTCATCAGGGTGGTGGTAATGGGGCTGCCCTGAAGATCCTTCCTGCTTTAATGACTGGGGAGCAGAGCACGAGGCCATGGCGATGCCACGCACAGGATTTCCTCTGTAAGTTAAACTTCATGAGATAAGGAGCTCAAACAGTGGCCACTGTGCACGAGTGGCTTTGTAAAGCTGCAGCGCTTGGCAAGGCTGGATGGGGCTTGGAGCAAGCTGCTCCAGTGGAAGGTGTCCCTGCTTGTGGCAGGGGTTGGAGCTGGGTGAGCTTTAAGGGCCCTTCCAACCCAAACCATTCTGGCATACTACACCTTGGAGAGAGCTCAGGCCCTTGGCTGTGGTGCTTCACCCCATTCCGCCTCTGCCAGCCTTCCCTTACTTAGATGCAAAATCATCACAGAAGGGTTTATGAAGTGTCAGAGCAGCTTCTGTCATAGCTGAGACAATCTGTGTGAACAGCGCCTCTTTAAAGAGCCTCCTGCCCGCTCAAACTCCCTTTTCATCTCCCTGTGATTTCATTTGTGCTATTTTGAATGGGATTTTGGACCGATCTCTAATGAAGAGTGAGGATGGGAAGCTCTGTGCTGTGCTGCCCTCCGGCAGGATCCCGTGTTTGCTGCCTCCTACCTGACGACAGGCTTTTAAAGCATCAAATGGAGAGGTCATTTCCTCTCGTGTTCCATGGGAGGTGAATGCTCAGAGCTCAATGGGTGATGTCTCCCTATCGCTGTGCAGCACCTCTGGGAACAAAGCATTCCAATTTTCCCAAGTGTTGCGAAGCTGCTTGGAAGAGCAGAAGGAACTCAATGTGTTTGTTCTGCAGGATAAGCAGGATGTCCCCATGCCAGGGAGGCGCAGAGGGATATGGAGATGTTCTGATTTACAGGAGCCTGGGCAGGGACAGCCCTTGGCTGGGATGCAGGCAAAGGCAGCGCTGCGATAGCCTTATCCAGGGGGTTGGAACTGGAGGAGCTTTAAGGTCCCTTCCAACCCAAACCAGGCTGGGATTCTGTGATTCTGCTGCACGAATGGGGCTCATCTCTTTGCAGCAGCCCCAAATCCTTTAGGCCTGTACATAATGAGTCAGCAAGAAAACACAGCATGATAGGGGTCAGTGCTGGCCCCAGGGACTTCGAGAGAAAGGAACAGCTTTGGGCAGGATGAGCAGGGTAACCGGGGGCAAATCACTGCTCCCACAGGCTGGGAAAGATCAGTGCTGTGCCCATGATTTGGCATCAAATGCCGTCCTGCGCCTTCTCTGCCCTGCCTGTGGCTTCACCCACTCCACAGCCACACTCAAAGAAAACTCCAGTTACAAATGGTATTAATTTTGCAGCACATGAACATATTATTCGTCCAAGGCCTTGTCCCTGCATTCCTGCTCTGGTTGTACTTGGAGCTCCAGGGGCTGACAACCAGGAGCTGTTTCAAGGCTGAAGCTGAGCCCACTGAGCCACACTGGTTTGACAGCCTCATCTCCCTCCTACACAGACTCCCCAACGAGCTGAGCAAGAAGAGCAAACACAAAGCCTCATCCCAGGTTTCGGGAGGTTTCAAATCCAAAGCCACATCATCCAGCTGGGAAAACCATGGAGGGAGCATAAACCAGCCCAAATAGTTCTTGCTGTTTGCTGAGGATGGGTTTCACTTCTGGAGCAGCATCTCCCTGCCCAGGCACAAGACATCAGGGAGAGGGTGTCCCCGAACTGCTGTGGAAAGCACCATTCCTGAGAATGGGATCAATGGGAACCGAGGCTGGAGCTCTCACACTGCTGCATTCCCATCCATGGCTGGGCACTGACAGTGGTTCTTTAACATCACTGTGCCTCCATGCCCGAGGGGGCAACTGACACGATGCGCAAATGGGAAGTTTCAGAAGGAACCCAAAAGGACCCTGCTCCTGCCCAGCCCTTCCCAGCTCGCAGTGTGCTGGGACAAGACCCTCCTCTTCCCACGGATGGGGAAACTGAGGCACGGAGCAGGGACATGCCGTCGGTCGCCAACTGCAGGCTCCAGCCTTGCCTTCGGGCCCATTACTCACCAGACCACAGTCACTCTCTGTTAAACCAGATGGGACCCTGCTTCACATTCACATCCTCTCTCTGCTTTGCTTTCACCTTCAAGGCAGGGAAGCACCAGGACAGCCCTCGCCGCTCACCGCCTCTTGGTTCGTGAGCTGCTGCTTTCCCTTTCCTTTAGGGCAAACATCACATTTTCAAGTCCCAGAATAAAACCCAGACCAAACCAAACCTTCTCCAGGGCTGGCACAAGAGCAGAGGCTGCTGGAGAGGAAGGAAAGAGGAATGAGAGCGCAGTACATTGATGCCTCAAAGCACCGAGGCTGGGCTGTGGCACAGGGGCACCATGCGTGTGTCTGCCTGCAAGCATTGCCCAACTCAGGCAGAACAAAGGCTGCTGCTGCTGTTGTGACTCACATAAGGTCCTTGTTGAGAGGTTTTCCTCCCTGTACCTATGTGTCACTCAGAAATACTTTTCTGGAAAACCCTTTCTCCCCCCCTGCGTCCCCGATGTGAAAAGGGAATCGGTGCTCAAAGCCACAGCTGAGATTGCAGATAGACCATTCCCTTCCTGATCCTTATCTCACCAGGATGTAGGAGGATCCTTGGGGAACGGCTGGAAGCCTTTCGCTGGAGCCATCCAAGAAACAAGCTGACTATAGCCTTTAAATGGCAAATCCATCAAGTGCTTGGGGACCAGGATCCGAAACACTGTTTAACCCCATCAAAGTATGACATCCCTGGGCTCTGCCGCATGGGAGCTCCTCTTCGAGCCCCCTTCTCCACACAGCTCTGCGAGCACTGCTGCATCAGCTGAATAACACGATTGAAACCCACACCTCTGAATCCTGATCTAAACCAAAGCCTTCTTGGGCTCTCCAAGAGAGCCTCTGCCCTTGCTGATACCCACCTGATACCATGGAGGAATGGCAAAATGAATCCTGGACCCGCATGCAGCTGGGCCTGATCCTTCTTACTCACGGTCCCTCCTGCTGCCAGCTCCATCAGCCTGAACAAGGCTTCAAATCACAACTGTTGTTAAGAAAAATTACTGTGTGTGGTAGCAAAAGCATCCAGATACTCCAACACAACTAGCAGGAGGGTGCTATGTTACAGCAGCATGTAATTCTGTGTATACACATGCACAGAGCATCCCCAGCAGCAGCAGTAAGTGGAAGATCGTTAGCACCCATGTGCAGAGCTCAGCCATGTGTTTCCCTAAGCCTCTCAGCAGGAGCACTGGGCATGCTTAGGGGAGAGCACTGTGGTGAGAAGTAAAGGAGGGAGCCCTTCGGTTGGGATTTGGAGTTGGATGCCTGTGAGTAAATGGTAAGAAGAGGAGGGCAGAGCTGATTTCCACACCAAAACGCTCCCTGATCCCATTTTGGCTCCTGTGTGCAGAGAGTGTTCAATTGCTTTGCAAGCCATAAACCTGCCCCCAGCTCAGTGTTTCCTGACACTGGGGCTGAAGGTGGCAGTGGGAGGAGGGCTGGGAGCCCACCGAAGGAAGATGCAGCACCCCCGGGTGTCCCTGGTGCAGGGCAGTCAGCAGCAGGGCACAGGCCCTGGTGGCAGAGGAGTCACAGCAGCCCTGCAACCTGGTTCTGTCGTATTTAGGACAGGAAACAGATGCTGCCTGGCGGAGGAAGCAAGTGGGGAAAACAAGTGCACCTTGTGCCTTCCCTGCAGGAACACGGTGGGAACAGGGGGTGCTGGACGGAAACACCCCAATTCAGCCCCAGGCAGGGTGGGAGCAGCTCGGCTGCGTCTCATGGCATCACCCCTGGCTGCATGAGTGGGGATGAGGACACAAAGGGCCTCAGCATCCTCACGGTGAAGAACTTCTTCCTAAAACCAGATCTAAATCTGCCCTCTCCACAACTGCTAAACAGGACGGACAAAAAGAGACCCAACAGCCTGCGCCCTGGTAGGACCAGCAGCTTTGTGGGCATCTTTTACACAGAGATAGTGCCCCCATGGGAAAGCAACCTCACCACCACCAGCAGCAGTGCACAGAGAGGCTTTTTATTAACTAAGCAAAACCCCCATAAGCACAAGCAATGTCGATCTCCCCTCACATCCCACACTCCCCACTTTAGCTCCACTCCAAACCTCTCCCATCTTTTGCCTTGGGAACACAAAGGAGCTTCTTTATCTGTGGAGTTTGCTGGGAACCTGGACCGGGCATCACACTGCCTGGGGCTCGATTAGCTGCACACAAACACACACACAACCACTGCTCCAGAATGCATGATCTGAGGAGCATCTCAATGTCTGTGCCGTGTTCACCCCACTCTGGTTGCTCCCATCAGTTGACCCAGCCTGGAGAGCTCAGATGCTGCTCGCTCCCTGCTCTGTTTGCTGCGCGCTAGAAGGAGCAGACTCTGCCTTCTGGGGCAGGATGTAATTCCTCAGAATGAAAGCATACGTTTCCTTAAACTTCTGGATTTTGAAGGCATAGACGATGGGGTTCATGGCTGAGTTGGAGTGAGACAGCAGGATGCTCATGTACGTCAGCGCCTGCGGGGTGCTGCAAGAGGGACAGAAGTAGGAAACGCAGTTCAGGATGCCCAGAGGCAGCCAGGACGCTGCAAACAAGAAGAGGATGAGGGCCAGATACTTGGCCATTTCATATTCCTTCCCACAAACTGTTTCTCCACTTGCTGAGCTGGGGCTTAGTTTGACCCACATGATATAGAAAATCTCGGCGTAGAGCGCACACATGATGAGCAAGGGAAGGAGGATCCAGGTGAAGAAGCTGAAATACACCACGTAATCCATCCTCATCACAGCCAGATAGTGACACTCGATGTGGCTGGAGCTGCCCATGTGCCGGTTCCATCCCAGCATGGGGACCAGCCCCACCAGCACAGACACAAGCCAGCAGAGTCCCAGGGTCACACAGACCCTTTTCTTGGTGACAGCTCCCCTGTACCTGGGTGGGCAGGAAGCATTAGCCACGTTAGATGTGCTTCTTCAGAAAGAGGAACTACATCTGCAGGAACCTGGGCTTTTAAGCGCTTGTTTCTGGTTGGCCTCATCCCAGTCAAGCACAGCTCTGTGCAGTTGGTCCTTCGCAGCTGCTGACATTTAAAGTGTGCTTTGGAACTACAGGGGAGCCTCCCAACAGTCATCAATCTCCCTTAAAGAGAACCCACAGAAAGAAGGGAAGATTGGTTCATTTTGGCCTGTATCGGGCTGTCTCAAGGGGAAAACCTAAAGACCACCTTCTTCAGATTTCAAGCACACCTCCATGTATGAGCATCCCTTCCCTGACTCTCAGAAGCTGAAGATTCTTAGGCCCTGATGGGGCTCCATCGCCCACATTTGGGAGCCTCTGCCTTTGTGTGAGTTTCCTTCAGAGAAGCAATGGTGCCCAGGGAATCCCTATGGTGCAGGGAGAAGGAAAACATAAGGAAGAAGAGAAATGGGGAAGAGATGATGAGATGGGCCCTTGGCCCAGACTCACCTGGTCGGCAGCTTCACTCGTAGGTACCTGTCAACTGCAATGGCCAGGAGAGACAGGATGGAGGCATGAGAGAAGATCATCATGAGGCAGCACATGAAGAGGCAGGAGTAGAAATGGGTGACAACTCCAAGGCTCACTATGACAGCCAGCGGCATGACAAGGACCCCCATGGCAATGTCACTGAGGGCCAGGGAAACGATGTAAAGGAAGGTGGTCTTCTGCAGAGCTGGGTTCAGCTTCACTGCCCAGATCACCAAGGCATTGCCCACCACCGCAGATATCCCAATGACAGACTCCATGGTGATATAGATCACATCCAGGCTGCCTACTGCCATTTTGGACTGTTTACATCCAAAGTGAAGCAATGCTGTGCTGAACTCTCATTTTCGGCCCCAGCAGCCAGGTCAGAAGCCAGCTCCTCCCTGATCTGCTCTGAATGAAGTTCCTCATTCAGAACTTTGCACACAACTCTCCAAAGATGAGCAAATTTGTCCATAAGCATCCATCTATCAGACCTGCCTCTGTGACGTTTATGTGCACTTCTGTAGAAGAGCCAATGTTATCTAGTGGCACCTTGAACAAACCACAAGGGCTTGTGGTAATTCTGCTAAATTTTAGCCCTAAAAAGTACAATCTCCTCCCTGTGCAGCCTCGCAGGGTGAATTGGCCAATGCACAGCTCTATTGTGGCTAGACCGCTCTGTCTCTGAGCTTCTTTGAAGCCTGCTCCGTCTGTATGGTGTGCAGCGAAGGTGTAGCATCAAAGAAAACAGGGCCAAAGGACCTGGGATGATCCAGTCTGTTCCCTTGCCACAAGGAAGGGGTGGGGAAGGCAAATATGAAGGCATTCAGCTGGGTTTCGGGTGAGCAAAGGGTAAATGGAAGGAGAAACATTTTGACTGTTACACAAGCTGCTCCCCTAATGTAGTGCCCAGGAGCTGGGTGTGCAGCAGGCACAGGGCAGCAGAGGCCCTATTAAAGCCCCTACATAGTGGTCTCTACAAGAGGCATCTTGCAGCAGCCACAGGAGTAGAAGACAGAGAAAGGAAACCAAAAGCCTTGAGAGGAGCTGCACAGCGAGCCCAGGAAGCAGGGAGCATCTTACCCAAGTCACTTCCCATGGATGCCCATAGCTGCGCAGTGCAGGCTGCCCACCCTTGCCCAAGTACTTCCCCAAGGAGCAGCTCCTTCAGCTCACAAAGGCCTTGCCTACACCCCAGCTGTGACTGGGAATTATCTCCTGCACCCACAGATATCCTGCATCAGCTCTGATTACAAAACCAGCATGGACTGGGAGTGTCTATGGAGAGCTCACCATGTACCAAACACCCTCCAGGCCGGGAGCAAGAAGCACTGACATTGATTCCAGGAAAGCGGAATTTGTCCAACTCTTTTGACAGCAGAGAATAAAGCAGTTCCATGTATTTCTGGCTCCGTCTCCTCCTCGGGATGACATCATTTCCCCATCCTCAGTTTTGCCAGAAAACTGGGTGGAAGAGGTGGAGAACTCAGTGTCCAGGAAACCAAATACCACCTACATTTACTTAAGGCTTCATTACACTGATACAGCACCATCCACCAAATCCTTTACTCATTATTTGCTCCTTCTTGGAGCGCGTGTGTTTCTATTTGCCCAAGAGCCAGGTTCTCCTATGACTCGCAGGCTGACCTGAGCTCATGTTTGCATCTCTTCTCAGTTTCATCTGAAATGGGAGCAGCTCTTTCACTGCAGGCCCACATCAATGAGCCTTTGCTCACCCGCAGCAAGCGGATCACAGCTTTCACAGCCTCTCCCTGCTACTTCCCACACCTTTCCTCAGTTTCTCCATCTTCCATAAACAGAGCACAGCAAAGTGTGCCACTCTGAACATGACTTGGTGGGTTGTCATGCTGATTTCAGGCAGAAATGAGGGCTGAAAAAGTCACCTACATTGCGAGTGTTCTTGTCAGATTGAGAAAGCTCCAAATAAAAAGCATTTTTCAGCCACCTCAGGGCCTTCACTGAAATGGTAAACCCTGAATTATATTAAGTATTGGAATATAACAAACCACCTTTCTAACGTCCCCTGCATTGCCTCATTTCCTATAATGACCACAGGGCGATTATCTAGATTGATAAGTGCCAGCTTTGCACAGACAATTCTGGTTACAGTTCTCCCATTTCTGAAACTGCAACTTGGAAGAGGAAGCAAAGTATTTGGTTATAGGCAGCTGGCAAGCAGGCTTGTGGAAGCTTTTCCTACATTGTTTGGGGTTTTTTAACTTTCCAAAGTATTGGACTGATACCAGGCTGCAGGAGGGATGCTCTGAGCTTCCGATGAGTCCAGAGAAGGGAACATTTCCTGGATGCTAAGGTATTTGCAGCTGTGAAGAAAGGCAACAGCTGATTTGCTGCCCAAGTACCAAGGATGTGAAATACTGGAAGGGGTTTGCACCGTGGTGAGTCACTGGAACAACTGAGCCAGAAACCGAGGACAAATCCTACACACAGTCATTGTTGCTCCATCCCTGGCAACGCTCAAGGCCAGGTTGGACGGGGCTTGGAGCAACCTGCTCTAGTGGAAGGCGTCCCTAGATGGAACAAGATAATCTCTAAGGCCCCTTCCAACCCAGACCAATCTATGATTCTGTAGCTCAACCCAGGTGGGAGCATCTCCAACAACTCACCATGCTCAACACCAGCCAGGAGCTGCACACCAGCCAGGAGCTGCACACCAGCCAGAAGCTGAACAGCCTGCATGGAATTTACATTGGTACAGAGTGCTTGATTGCTGTCTTGGCCACTTTGGGAAACATCCTGGTCATCTGGGTGGTGAGGATGAACTCGATGCCTCAGAACGTGACTCTGCACTTCATCATTTCCCTGGCGCTGGCTGATATCGCGATGGGGATCCTCGTCATGCCCCTGGCCATCGTGGTGAGCCTGGGCATCAGCGCCCACTTCTACACCTGCCTGGCCATGTGCTGCCTGATGGTGGCTTTCAGTAATGCGTCCATCCTCTCCCTCCTGGCCATCGCCATTGACAGGTACCTGCGGGTGAAGCTACCAACCAGGTGAGTGCTGGACCACCACGGGCCCCTCCACTGATGCTCCTGCCAGCTTTCCAACCCCCAGCCTCTGCCCCAGGGCTGCCACTGCTTCTCTCCTCCTTAACTTGTCACTTTTCTAACAAGTATTTACCCTAAAATGCCAAATATTTACCCCAAAATACCAAATATTTGCCTCAGAAATGCGTGCTTGGGCATGAAATACATGTTCCTAAAAGCCCAACCTGAGATGAACTTTCTAGAGCAGGAACCACTCCCTGCCATTACTAATACAGCACAGACTGACCCTGGGGATGCTAGTACAGGGCTGAGAACTCGCTGTTAATGCTGGTCTGAATTTGGCCGCGCAGGATGAGTCTGTGGTTGAGCAGTTGAATTCTTCAGCTCTTTTGTTAATGCTGAGAGTACTGGAGATTTCACTGCGTTTCTGAGACTTCCAAATAAAATCCCTGTCAGTGTTTGCTGAAAATACAAAAAAGTAACAGACTTAAGAGCTGATTTAAGAAGCCATTCACTTTGCATGTTTGAGTGGAAAAGCACGTGAGCTACAAATGCAAAGCATAACATCAAGCATGAAAGCAGCAGTGATGGGGAAAGGACCTATAAAACTGAAAGATGAAAGAACAGTTTGGTCCTACAAATGGCATAAACCAAATGTAAAGAGTAATGGACACCCAAGGAAGCTGAGAAGACAGACAGAACCGCTAATAATGGCAATTCTGAGGCAAAAGGGGCACTAGGATCAGAATGAAACCAGAAATAGCTGAAATCATCCAGTTATAAAAAGAAGTTGAGCCTAGTTCTTCTTAAGGGTGCTGCAAAGCAACTGGTACAAGTGAAGAGTTAAGCTTGTCTCAGAACAAGATTTGGGTTAATGCTTCATTTTGTGACCATGAACCCGTAATATTCGAACATCTTGAAACCATCCTTAACCATTTTATCTGCTTCTGTTTAATGCAAACCTGGGTTTTCTTCCTCCACAGGTACAAAATAATCACTACAGAGAGAAGAGTTTGGTGGGCACTGGGTTTGTGCTGGTTTCTGTCCCTGCTCGTAGGATTAGTCCCCATGTTTGGGTGGCACAAGGCAGCACCAAGAACCTCGGAGTTTCTCAGGTGTCAGTTTATCTCTGTGATGAGGATGGATTACATGGTGTATCTTATCTTCTTCACATGGACCCTTGTCCCTCTGCTCATCATGTGTGCTCTGTACATTGAAATCTTCTACATCATCCGGACGAAGCTCAGCAGAGGTACAACCAACGTGAGAGGGACAGGAGGGTTTTATGGACGGGAGTTCAAGACAGCCAAATCTCTAGCACTTGTTCTCTTCCTGTTTGCAATATCCTGGTTGCCTCTGTGCATTATAAACTGTGTTTCCTATTTTTGCCCCAAGTCTCAGATCCCCGAGGTTTTGATGTACTTGGGAATCCTGTTATCCCATGCCAATTCTGCCATGAACCCCATTGTCTATGCTTGCAAGATAAAGAAGTTCAAGAACACGTACCTTTTAATTTTAAGGACCTACATCCTGTGCAAGAAACCACAGAGCAAACACCAGAACAGCAGTCATAAATCAAGAAATGTTGACCTGCCAGTATGTACCACACCATTGACAACCACTTTGTGAAGAAATTGATGGGAAATGGGGGTTGTGTTTTGTCTACTCCCGCTCTTGCATGAACTGCTTTATGATAAGGGCAAGCTCCTCTTACCCCATCTGATGCACATTTGACATTAAGCCCAAAGCAACCATTTATGATCTTCTGCATTGTGTACCTCAGAGGTTGCAACCTCAGTGGTTGCAGAGCTTCCAGGCAAGCATCTTCATTTAACAGGACCCTCCAGATTTTATGTATTGACTTGACCGTGATTTGGCAGACCCATGACCCAAAGAACTGGTAACAAGGCAGATGTTTTGCTCCAAGTTTCCCAGCTTGGATCTATCACCAGCTGGTAAAACCCTGCTGCTGTGAGTCACACTGCTGAGCATCTCAGGAAGGCCAGATGCTGCACTGATTCCGGGAACCTGTGCTTTGCAGGACATCCCAACAGTGGGACACTTCCAAAGCAAGACAGTGCTCACTCCAGACTCCTGCAAAACTAACTCAGACACAGAGCACCAAGCAAGAGCTAAGGTGCTGAACACACTGAGCTGTTCCTTAGTGCTGGGGACATACCAGGAGGAGATGACTGTCAGAAAATAAACTCATAATATCTTTAAGTTCTTCCCTCCTCCCCCAGCTGCCCGACCAGGGATAGAATCAACTGTTTCAAACCCATTATATGTACATTGCCAGAACTGGTTACTGAACCCCACCTATTCTGGGGATTCTTCCTGCACAGCATATCCTCATGTTTCCTACAATCAGTCCTGGTTTGCTAACACCTGATTTAAATGTGATTTGCTGCAAGACTCCCCTGTAAACCTGAAGAACAGTTCTCTTTGTAGCAGCCTGTTACAGATCTGATGATTAAAGATGAACATAAAGATGTGCCTACGTATGTCTTCGTATTAGTTTCAAAATACAGAAGAGATACTGGACAGAAGCTTTGCCAGTGTTGTTTTGATTTTTGTTGCACAAGGATTAGTTTGGTCCCCTGAAAAACAGGACAAATACGTTCTTTGTTGTTGGTAATGCAGCAACTCGCAACCCAGGCACGTCCTCACTATTTTTACACCCTTTGTCTTCTCTGTCAATTTAGACTAAATCTGAGCCTGAATAGCAAAACAAAGGACACACAAACCCTCCTCTATTCTGATTAGCAGATGCCAATGTCCCTAATTCTTCTATCCGTCCATAAAACAGAGTTGGCTGATGGCTACTGGTAAAAGCTGTGTACGACTGGACAAGGCTTTTGGCATGGGAAAGAGATAGCAGAAGGATGCTCTGGAGTGAATATGGGACTCATTAGCAGCCACTGAGGTCTCTGTCACCCTCCATCTCCAAGGGCTCTAGGTAGGCGCACAAAATTGCTGCACTGTGGTTGGTGCCATGTCACAAAGTACACGAGATGGGTGTGATAAGTGTCAGTACAATTCGTGGTGAGGAAACCTCCACATGAAAAACCCAACGTGCTAACTGGTCTCAATAGGAAGTCACCTTTTCTTGCGCTTCTAACACGATCTAACAGTCTCTAACACAGGAAAGCAGCATTCCTCTCGGTGTGGTGAAGACACATTAGTGCAAGCCTGGTAAATTTTCAGACCATCTTACTTCTCAGTTGCTCAAAGTCCTGCTCCTGGTCCTGCAGAATGGTAAGCACACCTCTCAAGCCAGAGTTCAGAATGTGATGATGCTTGTGAACCTGTGTTTCAATGGGCCCCTGGACTCCCACCAGCTTCTGCAGCTCCAGAGACCGGCAGGGCAGAGGTGGAGCAGCTGCTCTAACTGCTTGTTAAAGACGCCAAAGCAGCGATGAGGGAAATTCATCTGCCCATCGCAGCTTCGTGCTGCCATCAGGTGGCCTCACCCCTTGGAAGCTTCTCTTATGTTGGACTTGTCGCTTCGCAGGAGGCGGTAGGACCCAAAGCACTCGTCCTGGCCAAAAAATTCCCCTTGAGAGGGGTTCACAATAGCATTTCCAGAAAAGAGGAATAACTGCAAGAATCTGACACTCTGGTGACCAGAAACAAGGCAGCTTCTGAAGCTCGCAGGCCTGAGGCAGCAGGAAGCTTTGCTCTGATTCAGCCTTGCAGGAGAAGTATTGAAGAACTGATGGAGACCATTGTACGTAGACAGCAAACCTCCCACCTGCAGGCACAGGAACATGCAGAGAAGCTTCTCTGTGCCCCTGCTAAGACTGAGTCACTAGTGTTAACTTGTTCCTCAGTTTATGAAAGGGGAATTTTAACTTTCTACAGTATATTTAGAACACTGGGTAATAACACATGAATTAACATTTCCAGAAATGGCCTGTCACACTGTGATTGTGCATTTCTTTTTACATGACCCAACTGGGAAGCAGATCTTTGCATACAAGCATTTCATTATCGTAACTTCAGGAAGCAGAGAAAAACTCACTTGGCAATTAAAAGCCAAGGAAAATGTAGTCGGTGACAAAAGGGAAACACAAGGGCACAGACATGAATAGACACAGAGTAACATTTCCATTTTCAAACCTCTTTGGTCATTCAAAGCAATAGCAAAGACATAAATGGGAACTTTACAAGTGCAGTGAGATTTCTAGAGATTGGGAAATAGGGTATAAAAAGCAATTTGTCCACAACCACAAAGAAGTTTGGAATAGGAGACATTAGTTTCCCCTGGTAACTATAAAATGAGCTGATGTTAGACATACAGCAGTGTTGATATTTCCCAGAGCACTACAGGCCTTCATATAATGTTCTGGCAGCATCTGATGTTCAGAGAATATGTCTTTGCTTCACTAGAAGCTCCATCATCACTCAGCTGCTGGTGCCTGACTCTGCTGGAAGACCAGGGAGGCGTAGGCAACCTCACTCTGGGGATGTAAAAGAAGCCACTTTATTAGAGACATTAGAGAGTGTGCAAGCATCTTAGCATGGATTTCCTGCTTTTAATCTGTCCCCAATGTTACACACCACTAGCAGTCAGTCTGTCTCTACATATGGGAAAATGCTGGATCAGACCAGTTAATCTAGCTCAGGATCCTGGGTCAGCTCTGCATTAGGGGCTCCCAATAAAACATTATCATGGAGGAAAACTGTAGAAATACTTGCCTTTGAAAAGATTTCCACCTAACCTGGTTGGCTGGACAGAGCCTTGGGTGACATGGTCTAGTGTGAGGCATATCTGCCCATGACAGGGGGGTTGGAACTGGATGATCTCAAAGTCCTTTCCAATTCAAACTATTCTATGACTCTTATGATGTGCCCAAGCAGCGATTTAGTTAAGTGCCAGATACTTGAAATATGTAGGAAGAATGGCATTTGAGCCCTGTGATAACAGAGGAGTATTTTTCCTCTTACTGTCCAGGCACCTCCTCAAGTAATTCCCTGGACTACTATAAACAGGCTGAACAGGATGCACAACAGAAAACACTTTTCCTTAGTCAAAAGAACTGTCGACTAACACTCAAGTCTTGCAAAAGCAAACCCCTTTTCTCTTCCCCCAATTAACATATCTATCAAGAATCTGAAGTCTTTACATATAACATTAGAAATAATTGTGACCTTTACCTGGACGTTCTTAGCCGATCCCTCAGTCACTATTGGGAGGGGAACTTGATCCTGTAAGGTTTGGTGGGATCTCTTATACTCTAGGGAGGAGAAGAGGGACACCAGTCTCAGCTGTCTGCACTGGCTGCAGACAGAGTGCAAGACAGGCTTAAGAATGGTGTGACAGAGCAGTTCCAGAGTGTGTGGCTTAGGCATAGCTTGTGAAACCCATCAGAGACTCCCACTGCAAAGTGAAGTTCGGCAGCCTGAGCCCCTGCCTGCCTGCTGAAAGTGGGATAGAAGTGACTGATGGATGTGGTGAGAACACACTCTGTGTGGCCAGTGTTAGGACCACAAAACCCAACCTAAAACCCCACACCCCTCAAAACCCACCACCACCACAAATCCACAACTCATCAGTGCAAAAGTTAACTCTTCCATGTAAAGAGCCCTTGGGATGATTCATGAGAGGTTACTGCCAGGAATGACCAGTTCACTACTACATTAATTATTCAAGGGAGACATAATTTGAGCCTCTTTCAAAGTAACTTCCCTAGAAGTTACTTTGAAACCCTGATGATGCAAGATGCAGCCCAAAAAGTGTGGAAACTTCACATTATCTGTGTTGAGATGTGCAGCACAAGATATTAAGTGCTCCCCTGCCACCAGGTCTGGATCATCGCACTGCTGTTATTTCCTCTGCTGGGCCACTTACTTTTTCTGAAGAGGTGGATGACTGCAAAAACCAGAACAGTCACCAGGACACCAGAGATAAAGGCTAGTGATATGTAGAGTGTTTCATGGCTGTTGACACACAGAAAATAGTGTCAGAATTCCCAGTTCATCAAACTGGAATGTAATATATCATTTATCCCAGCCCCGTGAGATTAAAAGATTCATATCTGCATTAAGCATCACTATGAATTAAACATCTACTGCACAGACTAGGAAATTCTGTGCAACCATTTAAAACCCCAAGACATGAGACACATTACATGTAACTCCTCCTTTACAGAAGGAGTCTGCAGTCTCTGTGCCTGAAGACAGGAAATAAAAGGTGGAACATTTACTTATCAAGCCTGCATTTGACTTCCGAACCTTTGAAGTCAGCTGCAGAGGTGTATACAGTGGTATGTACAGTAACAGTGGTGGAAATGGGTTCTGGTGTAACTGGAAGTGAAAAGAACAATAATGAAAACCTGACTTTAAAGTGTGTTAATTTCTCCAGTGATACTACAAGCAACAAGAACCACAGAGTACTCAGCATTTCTGTAACATTTATCTATCAGAAACCTGAAAGTGGGAACAGCAGACAGAAAAAATGAGTTATTTATACTCTTACTGTCTCACAAAGACCCTTGGCATCAATGCAATTCTTCCCCAAACACATACACCTCCCAGCAGCTCTTTTGAGTTCAGGACATTATCATCTTAGGCAAGGATACCGCATGTAAGAAAACTCAAAGAATGAAATACCTGCATTTACTTTTGAGGATCTCCCTCCCATTCTCTCCAAACACTAATGAACAGTAAGGGAAGCTAAAAGGAAAGGAAAAAAGTTATATTTATATACATATACTCCAGCAAAACAAGCCTGCCACCCCCTTCTAACTCACACTTTAATTGTTTCTGATCAATTTTTCAGACATCTTCAACTGGCACAAATCCAGCAACCTCAGTGTGAATCCTCCTTCCCAGCACCTTGTTCCCAAGCACACGTGCACGTCCATTACACTCGAATGAACAGGCTGCCTTCTTTCAAAGATTGGAGTATATTTAAAAACTAGAGCACCCACATTATTATTTCTGCAGCAGTTTGAAGTGAGTGAACTTTCAGAATGAGCAGCAGCTTTCAAAAAACCACATAAGACTTTTCTCCAACAAGGAATGAACAGTAACTTTCTTCTTAAGCTTGGAGGGGGAAACCTAAAGAGAGGGAAGTACCAATCTGCTACAAAGTTCCTCCTCTAGTACTACTCACTACAAGCCTTGCGAAGTACACTGTGAGTAACAGTGAGAGTATCACTGACAACAGCGTAAAAGCAGACATCCTATTCTCCGTTGCTGTCACCTTTTTCTATTGAATGCCCTTTGCTGCCCTCACTGCCTGCGTAAGAGTCAAACCATTGCGACCTCTCAGTTTCCCACCCCAAGTCCAAAAGCACGTTGTTTCCCAGTAATAAAAGGAAGGCCAAGATGTGACACAGCTCCATCTTACCTCGCACCATGGAGCAGCTGCCCAACTGCAGGTTGAAGAGTCACAAGGTATCCGCACTGCAGATAAACCACTTGCTTTGTGAGAAGAATCTACCCAACTAGGGAAAGCCCAAGTGCCATTCACAGCTGGGGTTACACAAATGCGGAAGTGGAGCAACTTCACCTTTTTTTTTTGCACTTTAAAAACCTCAGGGAACTGAAAAACAACTGCATTGTGAGGAAATGGCCATCAAAAAAAAGTCAGCTTCGTTTTAAGTTCGGTTCTCACCCCTCGAGAACACCTTTTTTGCTGAAATGGTGCATTGAAAAGTGTAAAAAAATGTGCTATTTTACCAACTCCACTAAAAACAAGCACTTCCCCACTGCAGGACCAATTCATGTAAGTGGTATTGTAAGCACACCCTAGTCTGCTTAAAGATTATTTACTACACAAATCACTACCCAGCACAGAAGGGCTGACACTGCACACACGTAAGCGCTCTCCTCATCTGGGATGTTTGAGATGTAACAAAATCCTTCAAGGAAGTATTTCCTATTAAAAAAAATGAAAGGCTTATACTGTATAATACACATTAAACTATTTCCCTTGTTTCCTATGAATACCCAGGAAAAAAAACCCACTCTAGAATAAACCTGTCCACCATTTTCACTCTCATACTGGAGATTTCAGTTGAAGCAAAGTTTTCCCCGTTGTGTTTGACACATTTCCTGCCAGCTACATCCTCTCTTCTACAGAACAGAAAGACACTTTTGTCACTATTCAAAGCCTTGTTACGAAAGTGGTTTGGGGGTTTTTCAGTGCATTTTTAAAAGGACAGCTGTTCAGAGTACCACCAAGTATCAGCCTAGGTGAACAGGAGCATGGACGCTCATCTGATTTGAGAACGTTTACAACTTCAGTAGGTATCTACAGGTCATCATCACACTGAATTCTACAACAAAAACTGATCACTGTATTAGAACCTGAATTTTTCACTGTGAAGTTCTGCGTCTGATCTCTGGAAGTGCTCATGAACAAAAAAAGAACCAAACCAAACTGCACATATTGACTGAATAATCCCCCAAGATGAATTAACTGTAGTGATTTATGTGACCAATCCAGCTACTTCAAAAAGGAAACTACTGCTGCTACTGCTAGTAAAAGACAGCGGAGGATTTTGTTTGTTTGTTTAATGATACTTTAGAATTGTACAGATTTCAACAGTAAGAGACATGTCAGTGGAATTGGATGCGGTTACGCTGTTGCCTGGGCACTCTTCGATAACGCCTTCAGGTCCAAAATGCATTTTGCAATACTCTCCTTCTGCTGCAAAGGAAAAGAAAAAGCTTTCAGGAAACAGATTTTATGAAAGACATTTAAACAAGTAAAATATTCTTTCTAATACACTTTAAATACTCCTTTTTAGAACCACAAAATGAGTTACAGATCAGCAGGGATATGCAGTTGTAACTCCTGAAGTCAGATTCAAATCCAATCAGTAACCTGCATTAAAACATCTCCAGTCAGTGCCAGGAACATGTTTTCTGTCTCTTGTTCTCTGCTTCATTCCTTAGAAGAAAGCTCATCTACAGCCCATCTGCAGATCTTAAGCTGCCATAGTCTTATACAGAGAACCTGATAAGCAAGTTCCCCATTAGCTAAACATCTTATCACAAGCCTAGCTCTATGCTGCACCATCACCACACACCAGCCTAAATCACCAGCAACACAAGCACCTAGTACCGAGTAACTGGGCTTGGTAGCTCTTGCTCAGCAGTAGGAGTGTGTTGCAGCCTTGTTTGGAAGTCACCCAAAGATGACCTATCATCTTCTGGCTGAAGCCAAAAAATCACTGGATAGCAAATATTTGTACAGACTAAAATGTAAAGCAGATTAAACCAAGCAAGTACCTGCTGAGGTGTGATGCTCTGAACAACGCTTTTCTCCACCCACTGAATCATGTGATCTTGTTCTTTCTGACGCTTTAAATTCTGCATAGCCACTTGATAGTCCAGCCTTTTCTTTACTTCGTTGTACACTGTCAGTAGCCTCTCTCGATAATTAGCTTCCAGCAACATTGCGACATTATTCTAGACAAAAATGATGAAATCAAAGGGTTAATGCTTGGCAAGAACATAAAAGAGCAGCAGAACACACTCTACAGCAAAAGTTGCTGGATCTGGCAGTGGAATGGGCCCTGTCTGCAACACACCAAGGGCAAATGGTTCATTACTCGGTAGTGAATTAAGAGGCACTCAGATCATGCAGCAGAGACTGCAGAGGAAGTGAGCACCAGGGCTGCAGCTGCATACCCGCTTCGCGTCAAAGAGGTAACTGCGGCCTTCAACGCGCCACTGCTCCTTCTTCTCTTGTTCAATGGCAGCCTCGAGACCTTCAATAGATTCATTTTTCACAGCTTGAGCTTTAGCAAGTTTCTCCTGAAAAGAAACAAAACCCATGCTCAGGACGAAAGTAAGCTGCAAGAAAACAACTGATCTGTAATTCATTCAGATTTGAGACATGTCTGAATAAACTGGATTGTGCCAGGGCTGAGGTTAAAGGATGGCAAGTCGGCCAAACTAGAGTTCATAATAAAGTCATTCCTGCTGGTATGAGGTGTTTCATTTCGTAAGTAACAGCACCAACATAAGATCTAAACTATACTTTATTTAAGCTACATTACTCAGATATTTACAACAGCCTGGACACAGTACTCTTCCAAATCTTCAAGCAGATAGCCTAGAATAGTTAGTAACTACTACAGTGAGATTATGGTTTGTTTTGTTACCTCATTAAGTTTGTCAGCAAAAGCTGCTACATCAGGCCCAAATTTCTTTACACCATAAATGATGACTGCTAATATGCAGGCAGCTGCAACTGTCTCATGGTTCACTACATAGATTTCCTTCGAAAGAAAGTACAGTATGAGTCCAGTTCCAAGCATGTAAGGCCCTGAAGAAAAAATAAAGCAGCATCGTTTGCACAAAGCATAAAAAGGCTCATTGCAGAGGTAGCTACTTACTAGAAGATCACAGAGTACTCTCTCTTACCATCAGGAAAAGCAGAAACACAGTATCACCAGCAGTTGTACAAGGACACCCACCAGAGGGGGAAGCAACTTGCAGAATGACTTCTGCTCATTTAGAAACAGGCAAAAATCTCCATATAAAGGTTTTAGGGATCAGCAGGCAAAGTAACCTTCCTGCAAGATTAAGCTCATGACATTCCTTTAGCTTTTATTTAAAGCTAAGGGAGCATCAGAGCCAGGAAGTGCTGTACTGGCTAATTCCTCTCAACCTCCTTCTGCTTATGTTTTTACCTTTTCAGCAGGCAGTAGTGGTGAACACAACTAAATCAGCATAAACAAACACCCCATTTGTAATAAAGTACACATTCACCTGTAACTCCTGTTTTAGGATACAGGAACTGGAAAAACTCCTCAGGGATCAAACCGTGGCGCACTTCTCCTCCTTTCTCAGGCAGAGGTGGCAAAGGAGCCAAGTGCTGTTTACTTGTATGCAGTGGTCTTGTGGCATGCAATACACTATAAGTAATTAAAAAGTTTCTATTATGCATCTTACTTTATAAAACAAACAAATCAAAAGCTCAAAGGAGGTTATTCTACCCCTCTACCCTGCTCTCGTGAGACCCCACCTGCAGTACTGTGTACAGCTCCAGTGTCCCTAACATAAGGGCATGGAACTGTTGGACCAAGTCCAGAGAAGGTCCATAAGGATGCCCCGGGGCTGGAGCACCTCCCATACAAAGCCAGGCTGAGAACATTGGGGCTGTTCAGCCTGGAGAAGAGAAGCTGCGTGGAGACCTCACAGCAGCTTCCAGTGTCTGACGGGGGC
The DNA here is from genome assembly GCA_009867235.2 of Psittacus erithacus. NCBI lineage: Eukaryota > Metazoa > Chordata > Aves > Psittaciformes > Psittacidae > Psittacus > Psittacus erithacus. The sequence continues at coordinate 58,410 of WYDI02042809.1, forward strand.
TACAAGGAGCTGGCGAAGGCCTCTTTCAACAGGGACTGGAGTGATAGGAAAAGGGGTGATGGGTTTAAGTTTAAACAGAGGGGATTTAGGTTGGGTATAAAGAAGCAGACCTTCCCCATGAAGGTGCTGAGGCGCTGGCACAGGGTGCGCAGAGAAGCTGTGGCTGCCCCATCCCTGGCAGTGTTCAAGGCCAGGTTGGATAAGGCCTGCAGCAACCTGCGCTATTATGGCCTTTTCTAACCCAAACCATCCTATGATTCTATGAAAACCATTACCCCTGCGTGAGGGCCAAAGACATTTCCCATTGAACAGGGAGGCATCCCTCAGACACGCCTCCTTTGAGGAAGAGGGTGGGGCTAGATAACCTCCAGAGGCTCCTTCCCACCGTAACAAGTTATTAAGCCTCCGACAATAATTAGAAAAATCAAGTCAAGCCCCCCAAACTAACGTTATTTAAACCCAACGAGCGGCAGTACCCGAGGCGCTCCCGTTCTCCCCAGGCTGCCAACGCCCGCAGGGGCCGGCAGTGAAACCAGGCCGCCCAGCGCACCAGAAGCGCCGTGAGGCCTTACTCGGAGGTCAAAGCCCTCAGCGCGGCCCCCTCGCCGCCCACCCCCCCGGTACTCACGCCACGGTGGCGGGAGGCGGCAGGCTCCTCAGCGCGGCCGGGGCTGAGGGAGGAAGAAGGGCAAAGAAGCGGGTGAGGAGAAAGCTCACGCAGGATGCTCGCCCCCAGCCCATCCCGTCCCATCTCACCGCCCTCACCCGAGGGAGACAGCGCTCCCGCCCGGCTCACCGGCGCGGAGGACGAGGCGGGACAGCATAGCGACGGGCACCGGGCAGACACCGACTCGACCCGGCTCGTCCCTTCCCGGTGACCGCAGGCCGCCCGCCGCGACAAGATGGCGGCAGCAAACGCCTCGCGAGACGGAGCCGGGGAACGAGCGCTCTCGCGAGAGGATGAGGCGGCGCGCGCGGCGCGGGAGCACGTGGGGGCGCCGCTCGGCTCCGGTCCCGCTCCCGATCGTGATCCCGGTCCTGCCATGGAGGAGCCGCCGCCCGAGCAGCCCCCGGCGGGGGGAGAGGAGGAGGAGGAGGATGCGGAGGATGCGGCTGCGGCTGCGGCCGCCCCCGAGTGGAACATCCCCCCCAACGCGCCCGCCTGCATGGAGCGGCACCTGGAGGGCGCGCACTACCGCGCAGGTAGCGGGGCCGCGGCCCGGGCATGGGCAGCGGGGTCGGGGCCTGGGGGGGGACCGCTCGGTGCCTCGAGAAGCGGCGGCGGGCGCTGACCGCGGCTTTCCCATCGTCCTTTCCCACTTCCTTTGCCTCTCTCCCAGACGGGGCCCTGTTGCTGGGCGCCTCGGGGCTGAACGGGCGCTGCTGGGCCGGTTCCCTCTGGGTGTTCGCCGACCCGCGCCGTGCCCCCAGCGAGGGTTTCTGCACCGCCGGAGTCCAGACCGAAGCGGGTGTCGCCGACCTGTGCTGGGTGGCTGACAGAGGCATCCTGGTGGCCTCCGACTCCGGTAAGGAACCGGGATCCCAGTGGTACCTTCCCCCGCGCCACCACCGTGCTAAGGTGGTTCCCTTCTCGCTGATGTGGCTGCCTCCCCATAGGCGCCGTGGAGCTCTGGGAGCTGGATGAGAAGGAAACCCTCATCGTCAACAAGTTCTGTAAATACGAGCACGATGACATCGTGATGACGGTGGCCGTCCTGGCCGGCAGCACCCAGGTTGTCAGTGGTGGCAGGGACTTCTGGTGAGTGGCCCCAGCCCGCCTGCCCTGCGCCAAGGGCCAGTGCTGGGTGCTGAGCGCTTGCTCTTGTCCACAGCGTGAAGGTCTGGGACCTCCCGCAGCAGACGGTGCTGCACTCCTACAGAGGTGAGTGCCACGCTGGCCCCATCATGCTGGTTGCTGCAGCCTGAGCTTCTCACTTGGGGCTTGGGATCTAATGTCTGCCAGTCTGCGAAGTCTCTGGCACAGATTCCTTTGTCTCTTGTTCGTTTTCCCCATAGAAGGAATGCTGCAAGGCTTAGTTTGCATTGCATCTCTAGGCGTGCTTTAGAGTGTTTCTTCTGTACTGAAATCTTGCTTAGGATGGTGTGTGGTCTCCTAACCTGTATTTGGGTTGAACAGCTCATTCCAGATGCTGATCTCTGGAGAGGTGGTATTGTGCTGCCTGCTGACAGCAGAGACTGAGCTTTGTTTGATCCTCTCCCCACTGTGTAACTGACCTCATCTGAGGGGGCTTCCTCAAGCTTATGCCGCTTACAGGGACTTTGCAGCAGCTCAGGTTGGATTTGGCAGCTCATCAGTTTGGTAGGAAGCACTTGGCTATTGCTGAGCAGAAGTTACCTTGTGTTTAGGCATAAGCTGGTCTTTACCATAGTGCTGTGCTTTCAGAGGTCCTTGGGAGTATGTGGGAAAGCTGCCTACAATCTTTGAGGCTCTTTATTCTTTTGTGATTTTGGTAGCTCACTCCGATGCTGTGACATGTGTGGCTTCCTGTCCTGGTAAGGACACCGTGTTCCTGTCCTGTGCTGAGGTAAAGCTCACTCTCTGCCTGAGTCTACCTGATAAAAGTAAGATTTAACTTTAGTTGCAGTTAAGTGCACTTCCCAAGAAACCACCTGTCGTGTTACAAGCTGCATACCTGTGTTATTTCAGTGTTCCAGTCAATGAGTTGACAATCAGCTCACCAGGCTGATTTCTCCAGGTTTGTATTAAAATGCAGGAGCTCCTGGGGCTCACTGAAGGAGCTAACTTGAAGTTAATGGCAGCGTCCTTTCGGAAGCGGTGGTGTGGTTTGGAATGTGGGTCAGTAGCAGTTCTGCAGTGAATCTGAGTTTATGCCTACCCTTTGCCATGAGGAGATTGTGAAAACTTTCTCATTCACTTTGGATTTATAGGACAACAGAACTTTACTCTGGGATACCAGATGCCCCAAACCAGCTACTCGAATCGGTATGTTTCTGCCTGCAGTCACCGCTTTATGTGTTTTTGTTGGAAGAAATAAACCATTTCATGCCTGACTTCGCTATGTCTAACTTCAGACCTAGCAATGTGACATTTGCCTGGAAAAGCCTATTAAAACCTAAAGAGATCTAGCACCACGCAAGTGCGGCAAGCTTTAAAGTATTTATTTCAGTGCAGTAGCAGTGCTAAATGAGATAGTGTAGGAGTATCTTTGTACTGCCTCTTTTCACACACATCCCAATTTATTTACTCGCAGCTTGCAGTGCCTGTAATCACCTCCCTACCTCAGTCATGTGGCATCCACACAAAAGTGACATCTTTGCTCTGGGTAAGAAGTGATCTTATTCTTTGGCTTTCAGCAGACAAATCAAGGTCTTTCTTTTCATGTGACAATTTTGCTAATAACTTCTTTCTCTTTTCCGCTCTTGAAGGTGATGAAAATGGAACAGTTGCACTAGTAGACACAAAGAACCCTGACTCTGCCCTCAGCTCCACTGTGCATACCCGAAATATCACGGGGTTTGCGTTTTCTACACATAGGTACAGTCTGATGTACTGGCATAGAATGTGTGACTGCATACACTTGGGAGCCTTATTTGTTTTAAAACCTATTTTAAAACCACTGGTTTTTGTCTTTCCCTGGAGAAATCAATAGGGAAGAACAGAGTAAGCCAGACAGTGTTCTTGCCTTTTGAAAAGACGTGTCACATACATGAGAACACTCCTGCAGCGGTCAGAATTACTGACCCACTCACTGTGGGGATCTTTCTAATTACAGTCACCACTGCTTGAAGGATTACTTGCTTTCTGACGCTAATATTCTTGCTTAATGTGCTGACAATTTGCCATATGATGATGAAAACACTTTGTAATATTTAGCACCCTAAGAAGCGTGCTCTTCACAAGTCTATCCCTCAGAAGCTTTCCTGTATTTGCTTGTTCTAACAGTGGTGTCGTCTCTCTCCTCTAGTTCACCCTTACTGGCTTCAATCAGTGAAGACTGTTCAGTAGCTGTTCTTGATTCAGACCTCTCAGAGGTGTAAGTACTAGACAGAATGCATTCATCACTGTGGCTATTTGTCTTGTTAACTTCTCAAGTTAATTATTTATCCATATGCTGGGTGGAAGATGTAAATGCTCCTTAAGCAGGCGAGCATCATCCCACCAAACTAGTTAAGCATTGCACAAGCCCCTAACCCTCTTAGTGACAATGCTTTATTGCTAATGGAGCGTTTGTGTTCTGCAGGTTCAGAAGCCGTTCTCATCAAGACTTTGTGAAAGGCTTATCATGGTCTCCTTCAGACAATGCCTTGCTCACTACAGTTGGATGGGATCATCAGGTTTTACATCACACTGTCCCCATACCGACTGCTGAAGCTTCTGGAGTCAACTGTGTAAAAGAATAGTTTTATAAACTCATGGTCCAGATTCCTTCCTGGCACTACTTTGATTCTGCTGAAGTCAGGGGTGTGTGAACTGGAGTTCAGGGTATGGGCTGTTGTCTGCCTTGAAGCTTGTGACTAAGAAGGTTCCTGTAGTAATTTTGAGTTAGGCATAAGTTAGTTACAAGGCAAGCTTTACCCTCTCCTCAGGAGCTCGCTTCACCTGTGATAAGACTTCAGTATTCTATCCAGAGAAAAATTGACTTCAGGCACAGAGGAGACTTGGGAAGACAGGGAATTGGGTATAATTAAAAACAAAGGCTCTCAGTTCCTCCCTCAGTTCTCCAAACCATCCATGGAGTTTATAGAAATACTGGGGTGGGAAGATTGAAAACAACAGGGGCAAGAGCCTCACCCTTGAGCAAACTTCTTTGCTATGTAAATCAAGTTTTCCAATTAAGTGGAAAGATGTGTTGGCATTGAAAGACACTTGTCCTTAAGGCAGCATGTATTAGAGGTTGGTCATCAGTATCTGCTAGTGTGGATCCTGTGGTGAGCACTGTTTAAATGCAGGTATTGCAATCTCAGTGCCTGGTGTGAGGAGTTGTGTATGCTGTTTCAGGATCCCACCTGTAGCCCTGTAATTACACACCTTTGTGACAGTGCATGACGTGCACTGAATACTGGGACCTGTGATCAGCATTGGCTTAGCAGCTCAAAGGGCCGTTACTGTAGCGTGCTGAAAGCCAAGAGAAGTCAGTTGCTAACACTGTTTGACACCGTGTTTCATCTCCTCTGTGCTGAAGACAACTTACTCAGAGATAAGACCTGTGAGCAAAGTTAATTTAAGGGAAAAACTGGATTAATGACTTCAGATTTCATTTGCTTGCTCCTATAAACAGGCTCTGCTTAGTGATAAATGATAACTCCTTACACACTTGTGACTCCTTGTGCCGGTGACTGAGGGGACCAAGCATTCCCATAATCACCGAAGCAGACTCCACAGAATCCTTGGAGGTGCTTTTTTGTGGTATGACACATACTTTTCAAACAAACTCAACTGTTGCCCTGGAACGTATTTAACTCAAAACCAAATCATTGCTCTGCATGCATTGCCACTGCTCGAGATATGGCTTGGTCTGGCCAAGTATTTCCTAGACAGAATAAAGCAGGTCCTGACTAATGAAACAAGAAATCCCATTGGAATGAATGCTACTCCTGTTTCTTTAGCACAATAGCAACACTAACCATTTCCACTGAGCTTAACCCTGCATAAACACAGGCTTAACTTTGAGGCAGACTAAGCTTTCCCAGGCTCTATACTTTCTCAACTCTTTAACCACATTTGCTGCTTAATTCCACACCATACAGGTGTTGACAGAGCAAAACTTCCTGGTCTAGAACAGTGTATGGAAAAGGTAAAAAAGCTTTGCTAAAAACTGACAAGTTGCATCAAAAGTACAACCAAAACCATTACCTGTTGTGGACCTCTGATGGTGTGCTGAGAACTGAAACAGGTCTTGTGCTGCTTGTGCAAACATCTGGGGGAAAAGAAGTGGAAGACGGCTTTTAACTCAGTCATAGTTTTCAGTTGTAACTGGGTATAAGCTTCTCCAGGCCTCTTCTGTAGTAGTGAAGAACCAGCCGAGATCATGCACACAGTTCAAAGTTGTGATTTCAGTTCCTGGGATTAAAACTGTTCTTAAATAAATGTACGCCGTATCACTGTTTAATGCCAGGGCACTGTGATTCTTCAGCGCTAGGGCACAGCAGGCTGGAAGCCCTGCTTGTTTGCAGGAAGCTTCTCTTTCCAAAACTTGGGAGTTGGTTTTCCATTGAGCATAGCTAAAAAGAAGTTAAACTGTCCAATATTAAACCAGGTTAAGTTCCTCCCACCACCACCCAGTGAGCAAAACGCATAATGGACAGTGAAGCCTATATGGACAACAGGGCATTATTGATGATGTTATTCCTGGTTTTATAATGGCTTAAAGACTAATAGCAGCACAACACGACGGAGAGAGATGCTGCAGCATGTCAATCTTTGGGTGAAGCTTTATGTTCTGCCACAGGAGGGCAGCACCTGCCAGCCTGAGCTGCGCAGCAGCCTTGCCCCCCCAAATTGCGCGTTTCTTTAAGGAGTATCTATTTCTTGGGCTTTACCTCTTACACCTGGGGGGGTTTGCAGTCATAAGAAGCACAGAAGAATGACTGTATCTGGGAGTCCCTCGTGCTGCCTTAGCTTGGCTCCTAGCTGTCCTGTTGCTCGCGAGGCTGTATTGAACAGTCGCACCTGCATGCAGGCACAAGCACCAGCGGTCCCACATCAATGCCTGTTGGTAGCTAAGGAATGGAGCAAGTTCTCTGGGACACTTGTGTAAATACAGCGTGGCTAGAGTAAAAGCTTCAAGACCCACATTGCACCCTACCCTCATGAAGAACCTGGTTCTGTAGCCAGAGCTGGATGAAAGAGCCTGCAAATAGCTGTAATTTTGAGGAATGAGCCACTGAAGACAAGCCTGCCTTTTATGTTGCTGCTCGCATCACGTTCTGAAATGGAAGTACAACATTCTAGTTAGGACTTGCAAATAAATATGTGAGTTTCATTCCTAATGAAAAGCCCCAACCCAAGGGCTATTTATAGAAGCAGCACAGGCTGAACTGCACAAGCTCCTCTGCCAGCCTGCCTAACCAGCCGGATGCAAGGGGTGTTTCTGCAGCGATGGGGCAGTTAGGGCTTGGTGCCCGTTCACTCCCTGACGACTTAAAAACACTTCAGATTGCCACGGGGTTTATATCAGCAACTGGTGAGGAGAAGTTGGACCCAGCCCTATATAAGCTGAAATTGAGACTGTTGCTGAGGCCGGTTTGAGCTGCATTTCCCTGTCCTTTTAATCTTCCATGCAAAAGATGACAATCTTACAGCAGGCGGACCACTTAAGCAATACTAAAACAAGTCAGACCACACATAATAAAACAATACGTCCAGACATATTTAATGCAAGAAAGTTGGTGTTCTATGGCACTCATAAATAAGAGACTTTGTTCAACACTTTACAAGTAAAGCTCTCAGTTATACTACATAGCAGGTACTTTTGAGGAAGAAGCAGCTGCAGGGGGCAATTTGAGTTGCATCAAAACTTGAAGGACCAAACTGCATCAGAGAGGGTTGAAGTGAGAATAATTGCATCGTCAGGCTTCAAACTAGGCAATAAGGTTGGTTGCTTGGCTCCATCACTACTCCCCTTAGTTTCTTCCTCTTCTATTGCTGAATCTATATAGTGAAACAGAGCTGAGGAGAAGCAGCAATGGGAATCAAAGCACATCTATGCTGTCCTGACACAGTTACCTGACACAGGAAGAAGGGGGCTCTTCCCATCCGTGCAGCTGGGAGGTCCTTGCTCTTCATTATGGATTTAACTTCATCCGTAAGTGCTCTGGCTGCCAACAGCTCTGACAGTGGTTTCTTTGTACCCAAACAGTTCCCAATGGCCCCAGCATAAACATGTGGTTGTTGCTGAAATCTGAGGCTTTTGCTTAATGCATTCAAAAGGAGCAGGGAGAGCCCAAAGTGCTTAAAGAATAGAAGAGTTCCACTGCTTAAAACATGCATGCTAACCAGTTTCACAACTGTGAGCATGTCCTACCTGATTTACTTACAGCTTAAGTCCACTGTGCGTTCCCAGCAGGGGAATGAGTGATTGGTATTTCATGGAGCTGACTGACATTATCATGCTTCTAATATGAAATGCAAACACACATCTAGAACCAAGACCCTCCACGCTGTACAACACCGTCGTACAACTGCATAGGAATTGCATGTCTGGCTGAAACAGTGAATGTGAAATTCAAAGCAAGTGCCACCAGTGGAGTTTCACATCTTGCCCTAAGAAGAAAGCACTCTCCCGTTGGGGATGCACTCTAATTTAGGAGAGCTCGAGGGGGAAAATCGCTCATACAGCCGCCACCCGTTTCAGGGCAAAGTCAATGCTGAAGGCTGATGTCCCCCAACAAGCATTTACATTTAAAACTGCTGTTGAGATCTCATTTGCAGCTGTAACTTCGTGTTTTGGATAAACAATATCAGGAAGGGGACAACAATCAGGCTGCAATACTATCAGAAAGGCTTCTTTGGTTTGTTTCCAGTTAAACTTCATCCAACACCAAACCATGACCCTAGAGCCACTCAAACAGGGTCATGGCTTCACTTGCATAAGAATCCTCCAGATACTCCTCACATGGAGAAGCTTCTGTGTTTTAAGAGGGAGGGCTATTCTGTGTGACACTGGCACACCTACATACCCAGAGTGTTACTCCATAGCCACTTTTCTCCATAAACATTGGTTAAAGACCAACACCCAGATATTTGAAACGTGCTCTTTCAATACCGGCTGGGGTGAGCACGTCTGGAACCCTTCCAAGTCTCCACGATGTACTGGCATAGAAATGCCATTTGAATTAGCTATGAGACCCATTGTGCTATTTGCATCTTCATTTTATTCACAGCAAAGTTCAGAATACTTGGAGGCTGCTGCAATACTTGAAACAGCTGATCAGTTATCAGGTGAAGTTGGAAATAACATAAACCATAGAACATCAACGACGCGACAGTAATATCGAGGGAACTCTGCCCCAAAGGAAAATGTATCGCTGAGTTTTGGAGTTGAATCGTAGAGCAAACTCTGCTTCCAGGCACACAGGCACAGGAGTGTGCAATGCAGGCTTAGCTGGAGTGGTACTAATGATAGGATCGAAAATAGAAAGTGCTTTCCATAAAGGTAGACTCATGTCTCAAAGTGCTTTTAGTTTGTCAGTGATTAGAAAACATTCTCTACACGTTTTTACACTTATCTTACAATGATTCTCAGCAAGTTTACTTAGAAGGAAGATTACGGGTTTCCAGTTTCAGCAAGTTGGGATTGAATGCTTTGGTCTATTCTGAGGCTGCATCTCTCGCTCTGTATATTTTATACTCTTTAAGGCTACTCACATCTCTCACCCCACGACATAACCATCACTGGAGGCACTGGCAGGAAGAGGGGACAGGCTTGCACCCAGCATCCAGACAAGCACATAGGGAAACCAGCTCCCTTAGGTGTCATTGCAGACATTCCATACACCAGAGGCATCGAACACTTGAACACAATCACAGTGAAATTCTGCCTTCTTAGTCCCCCAAGTCAGACAAACCAAAGCCAAGTCTCAGTATAACAGTTTATAAGGACTCTGTGGCTTGGCTTTTAGAGGTGGGGTTTACACAGCAATGAAGTGGCAAGAGACCCCTTGAGGAAAGCACCACCAGCACAGCACCTTGGTGGGTCACTGACACCCACCAGCTGATAAAGGAAAAGGATTGCTCGATGTTTTAAGCCTCCGAAGTGCTTTACAGCCATCCATCCAGGCCTCACACCTTCATCCATGAGGAAAAATCCCCAACAGAAACATTTACAGTGACCAAAAGGCATAGGAAAGCAAGGGCCCATGCTCCCAAAGCTGCTCCCTGGAGAAGGGGGCTCAGACCTTGGTGGCAGAGCTGTCCCTGGCCCAGCAGCACAGGCACTGAAAGCCAGGAGCTGGTTTTAAGGCATTGGCATAATTGATTTACTTAAGGCTGTTGTGGGAGGTGGGGACAGAAGAGGTTAGGATCTAGACATCCTAAACTCATTTCCATCCAATTGGCCTCATGTTCTTACTTTGATTCCCCTACATTTAGCTTGCTTCCATTAGGCACATCTCCCAGTCGGTTTCTCCCTTTTCCTGAGCATTTTGATCTAAACCAACTGAGAAACCTAACTGAAAACCACCTCTCCAGTGGTGATGCTCTTTAAAGAGAACTGAGGATACTTTTTGGCTTTTTTAGAAGACCTATCAGTCTGCAATTTGAAAGTAATACAGTGGGGGGCGGGAAACAGGAGAAGGAAAACCATGTTTGCTCACGTAACGAGACAGCAGCCTGTCCTCTGTAGTAACTACGCTCCATGACAGTCATCCAAGAAGAGTCCAAGTCCCAGGTTCACTCCCCACCTTCATCAGTAGATTCAAGCAGTGCATTTGCCAAGCTGGGCTGGGACCATCCCTGGTGCCCAAAGAGAAGCAGACGACCAAGTGAGATGCCTTCTTCTCGTTTCCCAGCTGGATGAAGGTGGCAGAGCAGCCCTGAGGACAAGCCTATCGGTGCCCGCTCTGGTAGGTGTAGGAGATGGGCTGCCGAGCCCCAGGCCTGACTGTGAAGGTGTTGGTAGGTCCGCTGTACTGTGAGGTGCCATGGAGAGGTCTGGAGGGAAAACAGAGGAAAAGTCATCGAAAGCCAAGGAAACACTGGGTTTATTCAATATTGCAATGCTATACTCTTTTATCTAGTGCAGCAGGGTGACTTTTGTCACCTTTTGTCTCCATTCCGTGGCATGAGGTGGAGAAGGCAATGGGTGCCATGGTTATGGCTGGGACCAGTGCCACGTCCATGGTCCTGGACTGAAGTGGCAGGAGATGAGGAGCAGGCATAGCCAGGCATCAAGTGGCACTACATGAGCCAAAGGGCAGCGACTTATCCCTATCCTCTCCTTCCCATCCCTCCTCTCCTCCAAACCAAAGGGACACAGGAAGGCACCAGCTCAGGGCTGCACGTACCTGGGGGCTGCCACCGCGCTGGGGGGTGAGAAATCCCCATTCTGCCCCTTGTACTTGGCATCGGCGCTGCCGTACGGAGCCGCTTTCCCAGCGGCATCAAGGGATGTCCTCCGGCCCTGTGCACTTGTGGGGCCATTCCTATGGCCGGAGTTGAGACGACGGCCGCCGTCCCCGGCCGAGGAGCTGTAACCCCCGGGGCCATAGGAGGAGAGGGTGCCCGCGGCACGGGGGGCTGCAGCAGCCCGGGGGTAGGAGCTGTCAGGCTCAGAGACATAGAGGCGCTTCTTGATGAGCGGGCGCGGGTTGGGGCAGCGGCTGATGTACCCGGCAGAGCTGCTGTAATCCGGGTACTGCGGCACCAAGTCGCTGCTCCTCCTGCTCGTCTCCAGGGATGGAGGCTCATGGTTGCCCCCATAGTTGCGGCCGTAGCCGGGCCACCTGAAATACCGTGGGGGCTCCGAGCCCCGGCTGCAGTCGGGGAAGCTGGGGCACTTGCGGTTCTCCTCCCAACATGGGAGAGACCCCTCGGTCTCATCCACCTCGTTGCTGAATTCAGGGGGCGGTGGGATAATCCCATAGTCCAGCACTGTCTCCCCGTTCTCCTCCTCCCTGTGCTCGCCATGGCGGGGTGGGATGGGCTGTTTTGGCTGCCCCGGGTCAAGGAGACCTCGCAGGATGCTGGAAGCATCAGCCCGCCGGTGCGCAGGGATGCTCATGGGCTGCGCATCACCCACGGAGCGCGTATCCTGGCCCTGCTCCGAGGAGCTGGAGAAGGATGGAGGTCTGCTCCATCTCGACCCTGCTGCTCCCACCGCAGGCGGCCGGGGTACCACAGTGAAGGAGCCAGGCTTGGACTCATGGCGGTAGAAGCTGGTGGAGGTGGTGTCTGACAAGGCACTGCTGGGTTTCATGGGCAGCTTGGCTCGTGGCACGGCTCCCACCTCACCCGCCTGCCGGCCCCGCTGGGCACGCTGCCGGGCTGCCAGCAGCAGAGCCATAGGGGAGCCCCGCTCCACGCGCTCGCCCGTCACCGGGTGGATCAGCTCCTCCTCTTGCCCTGCTCCCGAGGGGCTCCTGGACAGGCCCATGGGGCCGGGTGGCTCAGCCGAGCTCGAGGCACAGGGGTGCCCGGCTGAGCTGGCCCCAGCCCGGTGCACCTTGTACTGGAAGATGGGCGCATTGGGCTGCGGTGCTGAGCTCTGTGCAGGAGAAACGGGGGGTGATGGCGAGGTGGGAGCAGGGGGCTCCTCCACAGGGCCCTGAGCTGGGTCTGGGGGGCTCACACTGCTGTTGAGGGGCTCGGGAGAAGGGGCTGAGTTCTCTGTGGTCTTGCTTGTGGCAGGAGCAGGATGGTCCTCGTGCCCTGTCTCATCCTTCTCCACTGCAGCCGCAGGTGCTGGGAGTGGGCTTGGGGCTGGTTTTGGCATCGCTGATTCACCTGGGTCAGGAGGGCTCTTCCTCAAGTCAGGGGGGCTCTTCCTTACACGTGGGGTGCTGCCACCATCCTCAGAGCCCTGTTTCTGGCTGCTGAGCCCCATGGCAGGTTTCCCTTCTTTCTTCAGGGACAGCACAGCCTCCAGCTCATTCCTGATCTTCATCACGCTGCGGGGCTGCGCAGTGGAGCCGCTGTCCGGAGCGGGGAGCACCGTGCTGGGAGAGCCACCATTGGCAATGGGGATGCTGCTGGGCACCACTTTCTTCTCATTCTCCCCTCCTGTGGGTAACCGCACGTCCTTCCCTGCAGGATGAGGCACACTGAGACTGGGTTCATGGCTGCTGGTGGGGTCGGTACCACCATCCATGGGCTGGGGAGCAGCCGGCTTCATTGGCTTCTCCTCCCTCCGTGGCGAGCGCAGGAGGGCAGAGAGCTCGTGCCGCAGCCTGCTTAGGTTGCCAGCATCCCTCCAGTCATCCTCAGCAGTCGGGTAGTCCGGAGGAGGGAGGTCCAGGTCGTTGGCTGTGAGAGGCTCAGGTTTCGGAGGAGGAGAGTCTTTCTTGGCTGTTTTTGGCTGCGGAACCTTCTCCACCTCGGAGCCTGGCTGTGGGGACTGGTGACCAGTGGGATTCACCCCTTGGCTGAGCCCTGGACCCGGCTTGGGGCTCAGTGGTGGCGGTGTTGGCTTAGTGATGGCGTGTCTCAATGGAGAATTCCTTTGCTCGGCTTCTCCTGCATAAGCCTTGGCCGCGGGTCTGATGGTGAAGCAGGGCGGGAGCGGGGGCCGGGCATGGGGCTGCCTGGGGAAGGGCTCCTGCCGGATGGGCTGATTCTCCTGCACCGGGATGGAGGAGGACCGGGCTGGGGCTGGCGGGGGCACCTTGAAGGACCTGGGGAAGGTGAGGTGGGGCTCAGGACAGTGCTTGGGCTGCAGGCTCTCCTTTGGGCCAGGGGCAGCAGGGACCCCAGCCTCTGCAGGGCAAAGCGGTCCCTCAGCATCCGCCTGCCTCGTGTTCAGCACTGTCTCGGACTTCCACTTGGAGATGCCAGTGGTGAAGGGAGCTGGGGCCCGGCTGAGTGGCAGAGCTCCCGGTGGGGCTGGCGGGATGAAGTCTGGAGGAGCCGGCGTGCTGGGCGAGGACAAGGCAGAGGATGGAGGTGGCGGAGCTGCCATGGCAGGAGGTGGTGGCACCACCTCAGTTGGTGGTGGTGGCGGAGGCAGTGTTTCGGGTGGCGGAGGGACCGGTGAGGCTGGTGGTGCGGGTGCCGGTGCTGTTGGTGGCGGTGGTGGGGGCACCGATGGCGGCGGAGGGATGTCTTCATCCAGGTCATCCCCATCGAGAGCCTGCGGGCTCAGGTCCCCCACCGAGCTGTACATTCGGTAGTTCCCATTGATCTGGGAGCCAGACCCTGCAAGGAAGAGCAAGAGCACGGCAGTATGAGCACCTTCTCCATCAGTGCAGTGACGGCCAGCACCGCCTCTGGCCACCCATCCTCCTAGGAAGCCTGTTTACATTGCTGAGCAGCTCTTTAAAGCTCGCAGGGCTGTAACAGCCACTACACCTCACCCCTTAGAAATGAATTCATTTTCAATGACTTGAAACCCAAATTAATAATAGACTCTATTTTAGCATGAAAATCTCGTGATCACACCGTCTGCTCCAGAGCTTGGTACCCGCATCCTTCCTTCGCCAAGGGCGCGGTACTGCTGAGCACTTGGTGCCATCCAGGACTCAGCAGAGAAGATCCCTTACCAAGAGCTGGTTTTTCCTCAAAGTCTTCTGGCACCGACGGCGTTGGCACAGCCACCCCATGGGATTCTTGGGCATTCTGCAGAAGTTGAGAAGGAGCTGTTAGTTTCATGCCCAGGGTACCAGAGCACAGGCCTCAGCCTGTATAACTGGTAATTTGTCTACACAAACAGGAGCCTGATGGGATGTGGGGCTGTTCTCAAGACATGGAGGCTTATAGGGCTTAAAGGGATGGATGATGAAGGTTGCATAAGCCATAGGCACAATCCCCCTGCTCTGGTCAGGTGAAGAGGGGCTGGAGAGGCGCACAGCTATTTCACATCCAAGTTTAAGCATCAGTTTCTCACCATTCACATCCCAAGCATGGGTTTTGTGGGCACTGCTCCCCATGAAGCGCTGCCAGCTCACACCACAGTCATGTACACACCACAGTGAAGTCACAGGCAGACTTCCAGCTTTTTGGGAAACAGCAGATGCGAACACTGGGGAAAACTGCTACTTGTGTGGTTTGTGTTTCACTCTCAGTCACTCCCTTTGCATTCATGCTGAACACTTGGCAGTGCCTTTAGCTGGTACAGGACCATGCAATTTAGCAGCCTACACATCTGCGAGGATGCTTTGTGTAATTACAGCCACCCACCATGAGATATTCATGGCACACTGACTCACCTGCAGGGCTGACCAGAGCTCCTGTACACCAACCAGGTGCAGAAAGCCTCTCCTTCCCTCCACTGACTCACTGCAGGGAGATTGCAGCTGCTCATCACACCTACACTAACGTGTCCTGCACACAAACTGGTGCTGAATCAGGCTGTCAGCACTGACATGATGGAGGCAGTGGACTGGACTTCCACATACCAGCACTGGGAGAGACCCATAGCACACAAGTAACACTCCATCAGCAGCAGAAGCTCACAGACCCCACAGGCAATAGTCAGGGACATACTGTCCCATTCCCGGGCTCCAGAGTCCACCCTCTTGCACTCCTGCTTACCTGGGGCAGGTGTTTGCATTAGCCTTTAACAGCCCGTTATCCTACCATCAGCCTGCACCAGTGCAGGGGTGTTCTGCATACAAAAGCCTAGATAATGACTGAGCCATGCCCTTTGCCTTTTACTGGTATTATCACTATTTCTACAGGAGATTGCTATGGAATTCCAAAGTCTCCTTGATCAAAGGTTAAGCTGGGTTTATACAGCCAGCCCCATCCAGGGTGGAGACAGTGCATTAGCATCACACACTGCCCTGGGCATGGGGAATGAGGAAGAGAGGAGCTGCTGGCACAGAGCTGACTTGAGAAGCAGCAGCCTGAGCTCCTGCAGAGAGCTTTGGACAAAACAGGAAGGAAATACAGGTTTCGCTTACAAAGTCCATCACCCTGCAGATGACCAAGGATCCTCTATAACCATGAAGGGAATGAACCGGTTATTGGCAAGCCAGGAGAGAGTGAGAGGGAATTCACATTCCTGGGACTGCAGAACCAAACAGACAGCTTCACACTGATGGAGAAGGTGAGGTTTGCTAAGGCATTAGGACAGATCTGCTTGTGGCAAAACAACAGACTAGGTGAGCCTTATAGCCTCAGATGAGACCTCTTTACTGCTCCCAAAGATATGGTACAAGGCAGGAGAAAGATCCTTAACTTCAGCTGAAAGCCAGAGGGAAGGCAATGGCTAACAGAGGCACTTCAAGGGCCGATAATGGAATTGTCCAGAGCAATGAGATAACAACCACAAAGAGGAAAATCTAAAACAGCTCCAGCAGTTCCCATTTGCTATGGAAATGTATTGCTGCCAGTCTCCAGAGCACACGGAGATCTGCTCATTTGCAGGGAAACAAAGATGTCTGAGCACTGAATTCCAAGCACCATACGCATCACATGCTTAGATAGGAGTAGAAAGGGAATGGCAGTCGGAAGAGATCTATGCAAAGCTGGAGGAAACAGTCCATATAAGCGAGCAGCAATTTTGGACGTGTCATTTCAACAGGGCCTCAGGACTGGGCGAGCCTGTTTCACACCAAAAGTTTCTGCAGCAGTTGCTAATGCTCAGCATCTCTCCAAAACCACCCATCCTCACATCATGAGCTGGCTTCTGCAATGGAAAGCATCTCCATGCGCTGCCAGGCTCCAGAGATGGATAGGGAGATTGTTTCCCTCTGCTGTGTTTGCTCGGGGTGTGCCGGGCCCAGCAAACCTCCAGCTGATTCAGAGCAGGGCTGTGGGGTGGTGCGCCAGGAACCAGCATTTCCAGTTTGCGGGACCTGAATCACATTCCTGTGCGGAGGATCCCGGCGGGGGAGCTTTCACTGTAACCACCAGGAATCGCTTCTCAGTGCTGGAACACAGAGAGAAACCCCCTGTTCTAGTGAAGGGGAGCTGCCTGTCCTCATGGTCCCCAGATCCTCAGTCTCTAAGGAGCCCATGGTTCCCATAGAAGCCCGGACTTGTTTGTGTTGAAGGGACTTTAAAGCTCACCCAGCGCCAAGCCCTGCCACGGGCAGGGACACCTTCCACTAAACCTCTGTGTCCAACCTGGCCTTGAGCACTGCCAGGGATGGGGCAGCCACAGCTTCTCTGGGCACCCTGTGCCAGCGC
>WYDI02042815.1:19221-35121 GCA_009867235.2 Psittacus erithacus
GACCGAAAGTCAGAAACACAGCACTGCACCAGCTACTAAGAAGGAGAGAAATGACTGCTACTGCTGAACCCAGGACACTATTCTATGATTCTGTGATTCTATAAAAATGTGAAATTTGAATACAAATGATAAGTTAAGTTCTCAAACACACTCTTCATTCCAAGAACTCATTTGCTGGGCTCTGCTGCTTTTGACAGGGAAGCATGACATCATGGTCAGTCATTTGGTCTGCAGTATTGTCTGCTTTAAACTTGCGACCCTTATGATGTGTGAAGCCCAGTCTGTTCAGATCTGTGACTCTCCTGGCCTGCCCTGGGAGCTTGCCATACTATTATTTGGAACAAAGTATTTATTTTTTCATGATGGGTGGGAAACCTCAGTTCAGTGAGAGCATCTTGAAATATATCAATGCGCAAAGTCTGTTGTAGCGTGGACTCAACCCTGTGCTGCAATAGGAGCACAAAAGCAATAGCTGCACAGTGCTTGTTCTCTCTCCTATTAAGTCAGCTATAGTGTGCAACCATTTCAGGGTTAATGTCTATGGAACAGGCACATTAAAAGGCAAGAGTATGCCCAACCCATGAAATTCTTTTTATGCCCTGTAGAACATAACCAAACAGTGCTGAAAACTGAGTATAAGCATCTTGCCCCAGTGTAAAGTTGAGAGCATTGCATTTACTGGTTTTGGCAATAGTAATACTACTACTGCACTGTCACCCCAACATGGAAGGAAGTACTTTTTCACACAGCACATCATGAATATGGAGAACACCTGGTCACAAGATTGTGAGAATAGTGAACGGGTTGAAAAAGCTGCTGCATGTCAGAGGAACCCAACCAGTGGACGCACAGTATTTGGTTTGAGGAAGGTCTTGGGGAATCCTTAGGAAGTGTCATCAGATCCTTGCCCTGCTCTTTGCCTTGGTGCTCATGCTGGGTTGCAGTCAAAGAGGGGATGCTGTGCCAGTCAGCCCTCTGGAATGACCTAGAGCTTTGTTGTTGTGTTGCTCTGGCCAACATGGTTATTAGAGCAATCCCTTTGGGTAAGAACAGCAGTAGCCATTTATTGCTGTAGTTTTTATTTGTTCAAAGGGGTGACTGAGATGTTCAATGGGGGTTTGTGGGGCTGTTCTTTACCATCCCAGTGGAATAGACTCCAGCCAGAAGACTTCTTTCAGCCTCCTGTTCCTATGAGTTTCACACATTACAGTAAACCAAGGTAGAAAAATGAAGTTATTTGTCAGACATGGTGCACGCTGTCAGTACCTGATCCGGGAGTCAGACTTTGTTGCCAGACTGACAGGTCTTTCCCTGAGCTTTTGGGCTGTTATTTTTCCACAGAAACTATCAGAAGTATTGAAACAATACCTAAGGAGTAAACCCAAAAGAAATCGTAAATCTCCAGAAGAAACATTTGGAGATACCTAGAACGTAGGTCACCAATTCAGTCTTAAGTCACTTGCAGCTCCTGGTGAAATACAGTCCATGATGATAAAATCATGGATGGTGTGTGGGGTTGGTCTCATCCCTCTGCCTCATTCAGTGCACAATAGAGACACACCAGTCAGTGAAGGAGATGAAGTCTTGAAAGTGGGCATTAACTATTTATTATTTTTGTCATTCATTGTGTGACCATATTACTGTTAGCTACTGTCCCAGTATCTGTACTGAATGTAGGATGTTATCAGCTCCTTCAGAAACCAACCTTTATTGTTCTTATCAAGTGCTTACAATTTAATGCAAATGTACCTCACCTGTCTTTGCAACGCTGAGATGATTGGGAGACATGGCAAAAGGCATATCCTTCAGGTCTCTGTGTCAAAGTGGGGGCCCAGGGACAGGGGAGAATCTAAAAAAAGGAAAAAAAATGAGCCTACCTGTTACTCCTTTGAGAAATAGGTGGATTGGTTGCTATAGTGCAGGTTCTGGTAGATGTCCTCCGCAAGAAAAGCTCAATTACAAATGGTTTATGTGACCACATTGCATGGTACTTTATAGTAAGGAAAATCTGCATTGCCTGGCACATAGGTATCGCTTACTCTGTTTGCACAAGTTATGTTGGTTGGTTTACTGCTTTTGGAGGTTGCATTTATTTGTGGAGCGCTGGGAAGGGCACATGTGGAAGCCACACAGGATGTTTGATGGGACAATTTGCATATTTTTGTCTGGAAAGATTCTCCAGTTGAGCTGTTTCACAGTGGTGCTGTGTTTTAGCCTCTGTGAGATGCTGAACAGTTGAGGCCCCCCTGTGTGTGTGCAGAGTTCTTATCTAAAGTGTTCAGTGATACAAATAATAAATGTGACTGTGTTAAGGGAGCATATGGTAACTACAAGAGTAATGGCAACTCAAAACAGTAGACTGCAAATGGTACCTGAAAGAAATGTTGCAGTGAAAAAAAGTGTATTCCAGAACCTACTAAAAAAACCAAATGGTGTGTTGAAGATGTGTCATCAAAATGAATTACTGGGTGAATTGAGTACACGAACTACAAGAAGAATGTGAATTAAAATAGCTTAGAACATGTTATGTGCAGAAGGAATTTGAAGTTAAAGTAAACCAAGTTGAGGTGGGAATTGAAGGGGTCCTGCTTTTCAGTGTGATTTAAAATTCAGTCATCCCAGAGTAAAACTGAACAATTTGTATGCCATAAAACCTGAGGGGTTTTGTTTAAGTATTCCTGAAGGGCTGGAGCTGTGTGACCTGTGTTGGTGTTCTGCATCTGAGTGTGTCATCTTGATGGGGCTTGCAGTTTTCTCTCTTTTTTCTCTTTTTGGTTGTGTGCTTAAAGATGGGAATTGTGAGGCTGCATTTTTGAAGCTGAACTTCAAAACTGTTTATTTGAAAGCTCTATGTGTTGCACAGGCACATCAGGCAGGGCTTGAAACTTTAAAAGTATGTCAAATGCACAAATGTACCTTATTTTTTAAAGTAAAAGCAATTCACATACATATCTTTTGTGCAAGTCCATTCTACCCATCTTCTTAGCCTGTTAATTAGGCTGTAGCCTCAAGGGTATATGTATATGCCTCCCATAGATTATTAGATGCATTTGCTGCCAGTGATGAACAGACTGGATACCTCTTCTCACCTGTCACTTGTACTATTAAAACATATCTGCCCATTCACTTGAGCATAGGATGGCACAGTGCCTGATGGCTTTGGAAGGAGCCGCTGTGAGTGGAAACCCGTGGGATGGAACACTGTGGAAGTTGCATGTGGAGTTACCAGAACACTTGCGGAGTTTAAGTAGGTAATATCCTTTCACTCCGCATTAATTACAGTGGTTTACGAATGCTCGTTAATATGCCACTGTTATCCTGAGGCACATGGCTGCTCTGCTTTCCTGGGACCCGTTATTTCCTCTCTCTGAACGCAACAAAGGAAGCAAGAGTTGTCTGTCATTGCCATGGCACACATTACTTACCAATAAAAGATGGAGGTAATCAAGTCAGTCCTGCACGCACAGCACAGTGTTCCCTGTGCCTTCAGGGAGAGGCAAGTGAGAACATTCCTAATGTGGTAATTTTAGACCTGACTGAGCAAGGTATGTGTCTAACTAAAAGTAAGTGATTGACTCCAATGAGACTACTCACATAATTAGGCACTTAGATGTTTAGTTTTGTGCTGAATATGCTTTGTTGTGTTTCTGTTGCACCGGTAAAACACAGAGCAAGCATTCTTCTTCTGCTGGGGGTGTCAAGGGGAGGTTGAATTCACAGTATTTGAAGAAAGGAAAACTGAATAGCCAAATCCCCCCATCGCTTCTCTTTGAATCCTTGGCAAATAGAGTGGGCTTAGAAGACGATTTAGAAACTAATTTGCAGTGACATCACAGAGTAGTAGTTTGAGACAAAATAAAACTGAGTGGGAATCTGTAAGTGGTTGCTAATGGTTATTGCCAAGTGGTTTTGAGTGCTCCATTATTTATTTATTCCTTTACCACTGTAAAAACACTGGAATTGAGAAATATCTCAGATGTTAAGATTTGATCCACTGAGTATTTGCACTCATTGCATGAAATGTTCGTCAAGTGACAGAAAAAAACAACAAAGTGCCTGCACACAGCTGGAGCAGAGAACAGGCATGGTTTCCCAGCTTATGGATGCTTGCTGCAACCACCAGCATGGGAGTTGCACATCCTTGCACATGCTTTTCTGCTCCCGTGTTTCCCATGTGTTCAGTTGTGGGATGAGAAAGATAGGAAACCTCTCTTGTTTCTCTCAAAACCTCTTTTGTTTCTTCTCTTGTTTCTGTCTGCTGTTTACAGACAGAAACCACAGCTCTGGGTTTCACTCCTTTCTCAGTGAGGGGGAGTTACTCTTGTGCTTCCCCAGCTCCTGGGGATGTGCTCCAGCAACAGATAGTTACAGGGGGCACTGGCAATGATATGTCCCAGTCACTTTGATGTGCATGCACCTGTGTGGCTTCAGACTGGAGGCTCTTTGTCAGTGCTTTTTGTGGGACTCCTGGCAGACTGTTGGGGCACGTGGGCACTATGTCAGTAGGGTTGAGAGTCCACAGACTGAAGCATGTTGTTTCCTGCCTGTTCCAACTGGCAGCACCGCAGTCTGTGTCAGAGGGTTGCATGCTGCCTCGAGGTTTCTGTGCAGAACAGAGGTGCCGGCATCTCTCATGGCACTCGGTTTGGCTGGGAAACAAGCTGAGGGACAGTGTGGATTTGTGGCATTTTTCAGTGTAGTTGCCTCTATTCTGTCCGTGCTGCATTTGAGACATGTGAGTGCTGTTATGGATCTTTCCCTGTGTGTTTTTGCTTTACCTGTGACTGATATTGTCATAAAATGGGATGGTTTGGAAGGGACCTTAAAGATCACTTAGTTCCAACTCCCAATATCACTGTTCCTATTGGTCTGGGTATCTACTGGGGCGAGCTGCACCAAGCAATGCAGTGAATTCTACCTAATGTGTGAAATCAATTGCATGAAAACAAGTGTTTGTCACTGATAAAGGTAAATGTTAGAAATCAGTAAGCAGTGTTTCTTTGTGCCGTGTACTTAAAACTAAAGATTGTACGTTAAGCACAAGTATGATATACATCTGGAAATACAATTTTAGGTACTTTTATGATATGTTTCTAAGCTCTGAACTGTGATTTTGCTTTTTATAGGCTTCAAAATCTTTTACATGCCTGTGTTCCAGCAGTTAGTGAGAAATGTGTTGGCCTTCGATGAATGTAGAATGCGACTGAGCTTAATGTTTGCAAACCTGGCATAGTGTATTTCCATCTGAATGTAGTTATTTAATTGTTATTTAAGCTTTGATGTACTTTCTGACACTGTGACCCTCATAAACTGTGTAAACTGTTTCCTAGGTCATACCAGACGAGTTCAGTAAGGCTCCTGTCTCCTCTAGATAAGTGTGCCAGGCACATGCTAATGAAGTGATAGAAGAGGATAAATAGTTTGTTCTTGCCTTGAAAACTGCACTTGGCAGCTAATGTTTCAAACTGCTGCAAGAGCTGAAGCTGCTACTGCTGCTTGTGCAGGTATCAAAGAAAAACCATCTTCATCACGGGTTTGTTTGTGCCACTTAAAGCTCACATGCATTTTTCTGGCAGTTCCCACTGTTGATTTGCAGCGGGCTGCAATGCTGTGCAAGACTGAGTGTCACAGGCTGCATCCATCTGTCTCATGTTGGCCACCTCAACCTGCTGCAAAAGCAACATTTATCTCCACTTAGCTAAGCCAGTTAAGTACTTCTGTCACCCACAGGCTGACTCTGCTGCGCAAGAGTGAAAGTACTTCTGATTTGAGGGAAATTACTTTAACCCTACAGTTGTAACACACTAATTTACAAAATGTGCAGTAGATGGAGGATGCTGCAGTTGGTGCCTGTGTGGGCACTTGTTCATCTGGCCTTGAACACCGCCAGGGATGGAGCATTCACAACTTCCCTGGGCAACCCATTCCAGTGCCTCACCACCCTTGCAGTGAAGAACTTCCTCCTTATATCCAATCTAAGCTTCCCCTGTTTAAGTTTAAACCCATTACCCCTTGTTCTATCACTACAGTCCCTAATGAAGAGTCCCTCCCCATCATCCTTACAAGCCTCTTTCAGACACTGGAAGGCTGCTATGAGGTCTTCACGCAGCCTTCTCTTCCCCAGGCTAAACAACCCCAACTTTCTCAGCCTGTCTTCATATAGGAGGTGCTCCAGTCCCCTGATCATCCTTGTGGTCCTCCTCTGGACTTATTCCAAGTTGGACGGAGTCTTGGGTGACATGGTCTATTGTGAGGTGGCCCTGCCCATAGCAGGGGAGTTGGAACTAGATGATCTTAAGGTCCTTTCCAACCCTAAGTATTCTATGATTCTATGTGGACAGTGACATTTCATAGAGCCATGGAGTTATAGGATGGTTTGGGTTGGAGTGGACCTCTAAAGCTCATCCAGTCCAAACCCCCTGCAGTGAGCAGGGACAAAATCAACTAGATCAGGTTGCCCAGAATCACATCTGGCCTGGCCTTGAGTGTCTTCAGGGATGGTGAATCCACCACCTCTCTGGACAACCTGTGCCAGCATTTTACCACCCTTATTGTAAAGAATTTCTTCCTTACATGCAGCTTGAATCTCTCCTCTTTTAGTTTAAAACCGTCACCTCACCTGTCACAACAGGTCCTGCTAAAAAGTCTCTCCCCATCTTTCTTTTAGGCCCCTTTTAAGAACTGCAATGCTGCAATAAGATCTCCCAGAGTTTTCTTCAGGCTGAATCACCCCAATTCTCTCAGCCCTTCATCATAGCACAAGTGTTCCATCCCTCTGATCATTTCTGTGTCCCTCCTCTGGAGGTCCATGTCTTTCCTGTCCTGAGGACTCCAGAGCTGGACACAGGACTGCAGGTAGGGTCTCACCAGAGCAGAGTAGAGGGGCAGAATCACCTCCTGTGACCTGCTGGCCACACTCCTTTGGATGCAGCCCAAGGTATGATTTGTTCATGAGGACTCTCGAACACTCATTCAGAGGCTTTAACATGGCCTTTTTAGCGTGTGGTGAATGGCTGCAGATGTGGAAATGTCCTCCTGGAAAGGAGGAAAGTAGACTTTGGTGCAGTGATATTTGAGTTCTGCTTACTAAGGCACAGGGAGAATCTCCAGCTTCTCTGGAGCATTGTGCAAGGTCCATTTTTTTTCTTTGCATTTTAGTAACTTGAGCTCAATGTAGTCTCCACTGTCATGCTTCCACTATTATTTGTATGCAATTAAGTTGCGAATATAATGACCAGAGTTACTGTTTGACCAAGCCTACCTGCCTTCTCATGTAATTCCCCAGTTAAACAATCAACCTCATTCAGTCATGTTAGGTTATTTCCCATTAAACTATAATGATTTGAAAAACCTTCCAATAAGTCAGTGAGTCTTTCTCATAAATATATGATAATTATATTGGTGATAGATTACACAAAAATACCTTCTGCTGTCAGAGTTCTTTGCATTTCACTTGCCATGTCTACCAGATCTGACAGATCTCTTTTCTTTTGATTGTGTAATTTCAAGGATGCAGGGAAGTGAGGATTGGATATGAAATCATGTGAAGACACAGGTCTTGTTAGATGTAACATGAACCTTAATGTGGTTTCCCCACTGCCCAAAATCAGTGTGGACATTTGGAAGGTTCAAATCTGATCCTCAGCACTTGCAGATCACATTTATTAATCTCTCTATGTAGCTGTGCATTTAAACAGTGCTGAAAGAAGTGTTTGTGCAATACAGTTGGCCCTATTCCTGTTACGTTTGAGAAGACTGCTGCGTTGCCAAAACAGTGTTCTATTGCAAATCTGCTTCTTCTAAGATCTGTTAGAAGCCAGAAATTTGTATTTTTAAAAGAAATGTAGGAAATTCAAGTGCATTTCAGTGCAAAACAGTAATGATTTGTTGAGCTGCCCAGTTGCTTTTAAAGAGATGAGTACTCTGTAACTCCAAAATCAAAGAGTTGACTTTAGCTTCTTTTGACATGAAGCTGTTTTCATTGTGTAGTTAAATACATACTATGATGAATTCCTAAGGTGTGGAGCTGCTTTTGTGGCTGGTATCACTTGAATAGCTTTCCCTTTTCTTACAGGTATAAGAATACATCATAAAGTGATCTATTAGGAAGACTAAAAGGCCCAATATTGAAGTGCTGTTGCACTGAGTTGAGTGATTGTGACAGCAATTGCTTGGGTTTAGGGACAAGGGAAAAATGTTATTTATTACTGTTTTCTTTTTTGGCTGAGGCATTTGCCATGCTGTATATTGGTAGGGCAAACATTATGAAACTGACACCAGCTTTTGTGGTAGTATTTGCAGAATCATAGAATCATTAGGTTGGAAAACCCCCTTAAGATCATTGAGTCCAACCCTGAGTGGTTTCAGTGGTCAAATGGGGGCAATGCCAACAGTGGCTTGTTGAATACAGGCCATACAGATGCGCTGTCTCTGCTTTCATCAGCCTGTTTCACGTGATCCCATCACATCCAGTCTGTGTGAGTGCTGCACGGCTGAGCTCTGGACTGTTGAGTTGTGTGGTCCCTGTATGCTTTTGTGTCATATGATCAGTAGTGATTTGATAAATACATAGGGAGAGGGAGAATTGAGCAAGTTCAGTAGTTCCATGAAACCACATCCCCTCTGCTCTGTGCTCATCGAGTAAATTGGATCAGTCAGGTCAAAATTGGCTCCTCTCCCCTGCGGGAGCCCAACTTCTGGTTGTTCAGTGCTTCTGCCCACAGAACAAATGGAGACTGTATTTTGTATGCATTATTGGCAGTATCTCAGCACAGCAGTTAATAAGGGTACGGAAACAAGTCTGTTACTAATGCCTGTCACTGCCTGCAGCCACCGCAGCAGTGCCTGGGCTGCTGAGAAACACAGGACAGGGTGATCTGAGAAAGCAACATAACACAATTGTCGGTTTGCAGTCTCATCTCCTATTTTCCTGTCTGATTTTAATGACACAGTGGACAGACTCCAGCCCTTGGAGTTATTTGAGATTGTCTTTGATTATTTCTTTTTTTCTTTCTTTCTGACTGCCGTCATTGCGGGGGAGCCTCTGCTGAACAGGCAGCTGTGGACTGTCCTGAAGGTGTCCTTTATATTGGTTCAGAAAGCAACCAGCGAACTGAGTTGTAGAGCAAAGGCTTTAGGTTTGATCTTCCACAGAATGAGGAGTATTAACTGTATTGGAGCGTTTATTTTACACCAGCTCTAGTAAAGGAGTATATTAAGGTCCTTGTTTCTGCTAAGTCTCCCAGCTGGCAGCACAAAATGTTGCCTTGCCACCGCTGGGACAGCATTTCTTTTGCTGCCGTGTGATGCTGGGGGTTAGCCTGGCTTTTTAGCTGATTGGGTAGGAGGATACCTCAGTGTATTTGGTTTATTGGTTTTTGAAAAATACATGCTGTGAAATTAAGTGAATAGTTAAATACTAAACTATTAGGAAGAAATGCTGCTTTAGTGTCTTTTAGACTAGAATTTCTCAAGATAAATACTTCTGATTTAAAATTCAGCATCCACCACAGACCAAATAGACAGTTATTTTAACATGGTGTTTGTTTCTTTGCTAGTTGATTTAGTGTGGATGAAATCTGGATTGACGGTCTTAAAGGCACAAGTCCTCAACTGGGTCTCTACTTGGTGTAACGCTGACAGTGAGGAAGGACACCTGCCCTTCCCTTGGCAAGGGGCGGGCTATAAACTGCGGGAGGCCCAGTCTTTAAGGACCCACAGCCAACTTGTACAATAGGGTCAGTTACTTCTATAAGGCTTTGTCACTGAGCCACCACTAAAAGGATTATTTTATTTTTACAGTCTGTTTTAGTGTTACAGTCTGTATCCTCCTGTCTGCAGAGGCCTTTTCGTCTTTCTCATGCATCTTCATCTTTGGTTCTTTGCTTTCTGGTTTCTCTTCCCAAGCAAGAAACTTACGAGCATTCTGGTTGGAAGCTTACATTTCAGAGTTCTTTGCCACAAATAGTTGGTCACAGAACATCAGTTTTACATATTTCAAGAAAACCATTTCTCTCTTGCACTGATTTTTTCTTTCCAACATTAGAAGCATCTCTAACTGTGAACTTTAAATAGGAGCACAAGTGTGGCCAGCTTGTACAGTGAGAAAATGTTTAAATTCCAGTGCAGTGTTGCGGCAGCGAGGCCCTGTGGGCAGAAAGGCGAGAGGGAGGAGGAATTCATCAGTGGTATTTGCTGACTGGGTGATTGTTAGCAGTAGGAGATACTGAAACTTAATTAGAGTTTCTGATTTGGAACAGTGTATTAGGTTTCATTACGTCTGGAACTCCAGTATTTTACACTTTTTCTTTTAATTAAAATGCATGAATTGAAGAAGCAAAACTTTTAAATCTTCCAGTCTGGGCAGACCAAGAGTACGCGGAAACTCCGTTGTCTACATTATGCTGCACAGAAAGAGTAACAGTGGTAAAAGCTGAGGGATGTGGAAAAAAGATGGACTTAGTAGGTACTTGACCTGTAAGAACTGAAATGAATTCTAGCTTTGTACAGATTACACATAAGCTGTGTACAGGCTTATAGCAGGACTCCAGCCCGTACCTATATGATGCGATACATAGCAGCTCATCCTATTCTGTATTGTAATGGGGTCATACCACGCTGTCAGTTGTCCCATATTTTGATGTGAGACATAAACACTGAAGATCCAATACAAGAGCATTTAGAATCCTGCAAATGTGATCGCCAAGTGCCCTGGTAAATTTCCGGAAGCACTTTAGCACTGATGAGCTCCAGAGATTTGTATTTCCGCAGTGCATGAAGCAATTCTTCTGTTAAATTTTTACAGTGTGATTGCAGGTTTAGGAGTAAGATGCTTCCTGAGATAAAGCAGACAATTCAGAGCACATGAATTAAAAGTGGAAAGGATGAAGTAATACAGGGAAATACGCACTTGTGTTGATGAAAGCACTGCTGAGGTTGTTCTAATTGCTCCTGATAACAAAATACAGTGATGAAAGTGATACCCATGACAGTGATCAGCCTTGGCATTACTTCTTACACTTTAATCTACCCTGAAAGGGAGAGATCCAGCTCTTGGACAAAACTGATGGTGGGGATGGATGCAGACCATTGCAGCAATTCTGTCTTGACAGCTCTCCTCGCTCATCTGTGGTGCTCAGAGTGCTGGGATGTATCTCCCTGGGGTTTGTTTAGTATCTCAGCAGATTTTCTCTCTCAAGTGATGGTTTCGCTTTATATTGTGAGAGACTGTGTGTATTCTTCCTTGGAGTCTGGATGGAAATGGCACAAATGCAGTAACTCCTCGCATAAACTAAGTTTAGTTTGTTCTTTTTTCTCTTTCTAAGCTTCAAGAGGCAGATCTCTGTTTAACACAGGTCAGTATTTTAAGTCGAGCGTAGGTGCTAATACATCTTTGATACAGCAAAAGGGTCCAGAAGCAGGGCATGAGGTGGGGTGTGAGCATTTTAGCTGTGTTGATGTATCTTGTGGAGTTGGATAGGGAACTGAAACATGGAGGAGGCAAGCAAGTACAAGCTATAAGCAGGTGATGAGGAATGGCTGATGTACTTGTAGGGTTGTGAGGTGGGAAACACATGGATGTCTCTCTCCCCCAGGTCATGAAATGCCATTCATAATTGCAAGTACCTAAAAGTAGTTTAATACACTTGATAGAGGCAACATATGGATAAAACTTGTGTTGGATTAAAACCCTCCATGTTACAGGAACAAAGGAGAGGAGAATAAATCAAGAATGGGAAGAGAATAAACCTGAGAACAGAAGAAAGCTCTTCCTGAGTGGGTCTCTCTGGGGGTTTGACGTAGGCGCGGGCAGTTTGTTATATGTGTCTGGAGAGCAGGGCGGGCACATGGAAACACAAGACCTGTTTGGAAGTGCAGGTATTTGTTTGTAGATGACTGCTGAAAAAGTGGTACAGGCAAGACTTGTAAACTCTGCATTTTAGTGAGAATGACATAAACTGTAACTTTAGGACCTTGCAGTTTCGTGTGCCACTTTGGTTTGAGTTGCACAGGTGAATATCATAGTACAGCAAATAGCAGTCCAGAAGGTTGTAGGGATTAAAGGACAGAAACCCACCTGAATTTACAACAGTGACATGTTTATAGAGTTCCAGGGTTTCTTCATCCTCCTCTTGTACCAATCCCCTAACCAGTAAAGTCTTGGGAATCACAGAAACCGGAGCTAGAGAAGGTTTTTTTAACAGGAGGCTTGTAATGTTTGAAAATATCTTCATGGATCTGGGCTTTGTTTTAGATTCCTTCTCATCATCTTTACCAGTGCAGACTATCTTTGTGTCGTGTATTCCTAGAAACTATAAATAGGGAATAATTTGTTATTGCTTGTGTTACCGCAGCAAAATTGTGTCTTGATCACAAAAATTGGTGGAAAAACCTTACAACTGGTTGTGGCGGCCCCACATGTCGTAGTACAAGAGATGTTTATTTCTTTAAAACTCCATCATTGTATCTTGCAGTGACTTAAATGGGTTTCAGCAAGGTTGTCCTCTGTAATGTCCATAATTCACAGCTTTCTTGTAATAATACCATATTGCTGGAGAAATAATTCCCATTTGTAGCATCTGAGTCTGAGACATGTTTACTGATCTCTTTTTATTACCAGAAAGTCAGGAGCAGATAAACCACCTTATCTGCAGGGTTGTTAATGGGTTAATTAGTGCAGGAACATGAAGGCAGATCCAGTGGGCGGAGTTGTAGTGCAGGAATCTATCAGGTTTATGTTACCCTATTGTGTCAGGTTAGAAGTACTGCTCAGTCTGTGGGAACTCTGAGATTGAACTACCTCATTTCTCTCCAGTGTTTGCAATACCTGTTTGCCAAGTCATCCATTAAGGTGGTTTTACCTGTTAGGAGCCATGTTTATTGGAGATCATAAAATCCAAAGAATGGAATATTTATTAAATTAGGCTAGGAACAGATTTTTGTCTTGAAATTTAAATTTTCTCAGGTGTTGCTATATGCTGACACACATGAATTGGAAAGATTGATTTTTGAAAGACTGCAGTGGCGTTTTTGTTGGTGGCAAATTGCATCTGGAATTGAAAAAAAAAAGTAGACTTGTGTTGTCTGTCGACAGCATGACAGTGATGTTAAAAAGCAATCTCTGCCAACAAATGATGCTGTAGAAAGACAACTTTGCACTTGGTTGGCTTCCTCATTACTGCAACTTCTGCATAAAATGAACAGCTACAGTACGCTTTGCTATGAAAGCTCAAGTGCTCCTCAACTTGGAGGCTGAGACTTGCAGCACACAGTGTGTTGCCCTGTTTTGGAGATGTATTCATGCCCTAGATAAAATCTCTTTACATGTGGCACTGGAAAAACACGTATGGTCACTGTCTGCTGCTTATATTGCCACAGCCTGGTGCCCAGCAGATTTTATAGGCATCTTGATTTCTGACATTTGTTACCCTGTGAACACTTTGGGTTGAGTTCTTTATTGTGGTGTTTGAAATGACCGTTGAGCAAAGCCTGTTGAGGTCTAGGGAATTCTTGATGCTTGTTGGAATAAGTAGTCTCTAAGTGCAAAATGCTGTCTGCGAATGTTGATGCTTCTCTACTGCGACATGTAGAGTGCTTCTTTTAGCAATGTTAACTGCATCGCAGAGCTCTGGGCCTCAGTCAAGTCTTTGGACTTCAGGAGGAGCCCTTGCACTGAATTGGTGAGGATGGACCCAGGTCTGTTGCAGGGTGTTACTATATCAGAGGGTAGCACTGAGAGCATGGTGGGAAGGCTGGTAGATAGCATGGTAAGTTGCCATTCAAAATACCAAAAATGCCTCATTAATCTTAACAATTAATCTATTAGTAATAAGTTAACAGTTAATATATTGTGAAGACTTTTGCCCTGAGTTTTCCTCTGGAAAGAATTAGAGGACCTTGTGGATTAGAGTAGTCATCCGCTTTAAATGCTATAATAGCCTAAGAACTCTTAGAAGCTGATTGCAGGGAATTTTTCTGTACAGCTCATTTTGAAATGACATAGAAAGTGGGGTGATATTGGACTATTGCTTGATTGGGAGGTGAGAGCTGGAATGCAGCTGAAAGAGAGGTGAGGAATTTTACTGCAAGCAAAGAAGCTTTAATATTGCACAGGAAATCACATAAGACTTCATTGGAGAATATTGTGTATAGTTCTGTCTGTTCCAAAAAGATGGTTTTAAAATGAGAACATGTTCAGGATTGGCTGCAAGGATGTCTGCAGGAAGGCAGAGTCCATCCGATCAAGATGGATTAGAGAGTTGCATTTTTTAGCCCAGCAGAATGAAGCTTGTGAAGGGCTACTTGTACTATGCACAAATTCAGTGAATGATAAACATCAAGGAAGAAGAAAATTTTAAAGGATGCTGTTGTTACAAGAGCAAATGATGCAAAATTTTAAAGAATAACTTGAGCTTGGATAGCAGAAGAAGGTCTCTGACCATTAAAAGAGTAAATGTGCCAGAATTTTGTTAATGACTTATTCCATATGCAATTATTTAGTTGATAAATATGATGGGAAATAGCCTTGGGATGCGAAAGAGCAAAAATGGGCTGCAAGGATTTGGTAATTCCTCACAGTGCTGCCGTTGCAGCAAGAGCAGCTTTTCTGAGCCAAGTTTTCCATACTCTGTTTGCCTGTTCATTGTCTGTGTGTGAAGGAGAAGGGTAATTATCATTAAAAGTCACCATGGCGATGTCTATGGCAGTTGTTTATGGGTAAGGTCTTAGTGGCTTACTACTTCTGTGTTCACCTGGAGGAGGGGTGGGACATTATCTCCATGTGGGATGATACCTGCTGATAGCTTATGCCAAGCAGCTTCTGTGGCTTTAGGTCCCACTGCGTCCCCTCACATCATGGTGGGAATGGAAGCAGGTCTCGTGCCTTCCTGCTGGTTGGTGTTCTTGCTCAATGGCAATAGTTTGGGTGGTTTGGGGGTGAGAACGATCTCTGGCCCTGTTCTGTGACTGGATCTAGCCCTGCACATCCAAGTTCTCCATGGGTGGTACATGGTGTTTCCTACTTGATGACAAAGAAGGTGGTGGCGGTATGATTGATCTGCCAGACCAAGACAATGCCAAGTATCTATCAGACCATGGACGTCATCCCAAGACACAGAGAAAAAACAGTTTTCTGGTAAGTTATGATGTGTATACTAAGTCAAAGTCTTTTGCTAATGAGGAGGTGGAAAATGATAAATGCTTTTTAGGTGTTATTTTAAGGTGTTAAAAGGACAAAATAAAGATGTGGTTTGCATTTCAGTGAAATGGATCAAAAAGGGCAAATCTCTATGTATGTATGTTTAATAATTGGATTACTGAATAAGAAATCTAACAGTTAAATGCACTGGACCACAATGTGAATGAAACTATTTGGGGAAGCAGTAAAAAAAGAGATGAGAACATTTGTATCTTTTTTTCGGCAGAAACTAGAAGTTTAGAGAAACAGAAGGTTTGGATTTGTGGCACAAATAACTGTGTGTGGATGAGGTAGCACAAGGATGCATGTAACAGAAATCTGACACTCTCCTCAGAATATATTCCATGTGTTAACTTACATGTGGTTAATGTGGTGGTGGTTGTGGTTTCAGATGCTGTTTTATCTGGCTGGTTTACAGGGCTGTGGTCAGTTGTATGTCTGTGGTACAAACACAGATCTCGGTCTGTCAGTAGGTACAAGGGAAAAACAACCAAGAAAGAAAAAAAAAAAAAAAAGGAGAAAATGCTTACCCTGTTCTTTCATTGAAAGAAAACTCTCAATGAAAAAAGCTTCACTTCATCTACTGCAGTGCAGCTGTCACACACAATATCATAGAATCATGGAATAGTTAGGGTTGGAAAGGACCTTAAGATCATCTAGTTCCAACCTCCTGCCATGGGCAGGGACACCTCACACTAAACCAT
>WYDI02042817.1:0-46743 GCA_009867235.2 Psittacus erithacus
CTTAAACAGGGGAAGTTTAGATTGGATATAAGGAAGAAGTTCTTTACTGTAAGGGTGGTGAGGCACTGGAACAGGTTACCCAAGGAAGTTATGAATACTCCATCCCTGGCGGTGTTCAAGGCCAGGTTGGACAGAGCCTTGTGTGGCATGGTTTAGTGTAAAGTGGCCCTGCCCATGGCAGGGGGGCCGGTACTTGATCCTTTCCAACCCTAACTATTCTATGATTCTAACAAACCAACCAATAATCATCTTTACTTTAATGTACTAGTTTCAAACAGGTTAAACATTGGTAAAAACAACTACATGCATCCAATTTCAGAAACTCTGGGAAGAAAAATACCACTAAAATAAGGGTAAGTTAGCAGTATGGAGTATGACAGCAAAAGTAAATGGCAATGTGCTTGTGACAGCAAAACAAGAAGGCAATCTGGACGTTCCCCTCCTCCCCAAATGAAATACACTCTAGATCCCAGTGTGATGTGGGGTCACACCTATTAGGGGTACCCAAAATGGTGGTTAAAATGAAGCAGCCTTCTATAGCTCTGAAATCACAGTTTGGAGACATCAGGCTGTAAAGCCTGGCAGCTGATCTACTGGAGGAAAGCTTAAGCATATGAAATAGAAAAACTGGTTTCACTATGTAAAAGATACAAAGAATGAGACCTACATGTATTAAGAGTCTAGATACATATTAACTCCTAAAGAATGGCTTTTAAAAGCAGAAAGAAGTTAATAGCAAACTGGCAAGGAGCATGTTTCCCATTTTCCTTAGAAAATACTATTTTTTCTAAAGGCAAGAAGTAAAAAAACCTATGATAAACTCTCAAGTATAACTGTTTTCCTTGATACTTACTGAGGTTTTCAGAACAGATCCAGATAGTGAAGTATTGCTGAGTTTCTTGAGACAAACGCATCCCCTCCATTATCTGCTGTACGGTAGTATTGTTTCCATGTTTCAACTCAACGGAACGATAAGACCCATCCATACGATAAATACGTGCCTTTTCATACTATATAAAAATTAAAACATATTAACTTGTTAAAATCCTTTCTGTTGGTGCTTCTGGAGAGAAAAGCAATTTTACCATACTGCTGAGAAAAAGAACATAGCACAACTCCTGCATATTTACTGTTTTATCAGAACTGCTTGTTTCATGTCCTACACAAATGCTTATACTGTGCTTTTCACCACAAGTCCAAGAAAGACCTTATTGATATTTTGAAGACTTCATTTCTGTTGAACTTAAAGGCAAGCAGGCATTTAAAGTTCCCCAAGAGATTTAGGCTCAACTGCCTATGCATAGCCTGAAATGTCCTCTTCACTATTATTGACAAGTTATGAATTATTCCTTTTCATTAGACGATACTAAAAGACTTCTTAAAGGGAAACACCACCCTTTCTATAGACCCCAGTACAATAATAATACACTCTCAATGAAGATCTTTTGCAGTTCTGTAACAGAACTCCAACAGCTTTCACCAATTTGCGTGTGGCTCAGAGTATGCCTCCTGAAAGAGGTACTTAAACATAAATCATGTGCTTAAAGCATATACACACAAGGCATAAATTTATGAAACTTCTTGTTTTCATCTCTCTAACAGGTTAACGTTTCAGTTGCTGGAATCAAAAAGTTGCAGGAATCTGTTATTTCCCTTCTTCAAATCTACTCAGTCATCAAGAACTGATTCCTAAAAACTTCTGGAAAGAAAGATTAATGCCTTAGCAAATGACAGCTTATTGAAACTGAGGCTGGATGGAAGACATCAGTCTGTTTTTGCTGCAGTAGTCACTGTGACTTCTATTGAAGTTGGGTTTTTTTAATATTTTAATTCAACAGTAATAAGTGACAACATAGTATCACTTATTATGCTGTGAAACCTACTTAAAATATGTGTGTTAGTCTTTTAGAGTCATTAGACACACCTGTCATTTAATCAACTGCGTAAGATCCCTAAAATACAGGATGTCAATTCTTTCATTGACTGTTTTGGAAGACTCATTCATACAGAGTGAAATTCAGGTAATTTAAAACATCTTGAAAAATTGACAGGTTTACTGCCACCTACCTACAGAGACACAAATTACATCTGAAGTCAAAGAAAAGAAACCAGAGGTTTTATCTCATTTGACTAATTTTAAATCTACTTCAGGATGAAAGGAATCGCATCTTAAATTTTGTTTATTGTCCTGGCTAGATCTTCACTGACTGCCAAGGAAGCTTGCACCGATTAAGTGATGTAAAGCTTATTCTGCAGAAGCCTACATTTAGCCAGCTGAATGCTCCTGTTTAACAACTTGTAAGATGACAATGCAAAGAAAGCTGATGGTTGTATGATCAAAAGTAGACATAAAATCGGTAGCTGATGTGATGTTCACACAAATAAAATATCACATTTAAAGTCTTAAATGCATTTCTTGAGCAATAAACATAGAAACATTTAAAGACACAAAATGATTTACACTAACAATTTCAGTATACTACACATTTCCAGTAACAGCTCTACGTGCGCCTCTCTCTTCTACAAGTTTAGGTGTAAATTAAATACAAACTTTAAACAATTTAGCAAATAAGCTCATACAGGCTTATTTATGGCTTCCTTCAGCAGTTTTGCAGCTTCTTCCCACTCATTTTGTTTGCTCTCTTCACAGACATTCAGCGGAGATCTTCCTTGTTGATCAGTAATGTGCTATGAACATAAACAGAAACACCAATAATACATTGTTTTCACTGAAGACAGGTAAGCACATACACATTTTTTGAGATAATTAATACCTTGATCTTAGGGCTCAAACACTGAACTGACAGAAAATGGGAAAAGTAGCAGTAATTAAAAAAACCATTATTTTGTAATCTTTCAACAGTATCATTGTGCTTACACACTGTGATCTGGACAAAATATTTCACATACACACTTAGAAGCTGTTGCTAAAACTGCTATTTCTATACACAAACAGAACTTACTCTGTCAATTTCTGGATGATTTAGTAGAATTTGTACTATTTCAGCATGCCCACCTCCAGCAGCAAAATGAAGAGGAGAACTGAGCTGGCCATTCAAAAGATTTGGATTGCACTTCCCTTTCTCCAACAGCATTCGAGTTGCTTCAACTTTTCCATACCTAAAACCAGGTTTAAAGCAGAAGAGACATAGCAAACGTAAGATCTTTTTTTCAGATAGTCCCAAATATGGAAATTTTCCATACTTGAGCATTTTCCATGCTCAAAAGTTTTCAGCTTTGAAATTACACCAAAGACAACAGAACATTGGTAAGTTTGTAGAAATTAGTATCAGTTCTGCACTTCTCTGGTAACCACTGGTCTAGTAATCATTCATTGGATTCATCACAGGCAAACGGAACCTTGCTTTAAACTAGCTGAATCTGGGTAGCTGCAGCAATTGAGTCATAGCAAAACAGAGTTCAGCCTTGCCTGAAAAAAATCCCAAAACGTAATCCTGTGAGAATCACAGTAAAACTTACAGTTGTCATGCAGATGAATCCCAAGGACACTTAAGCCTCACACTGGTAAATGTTGCATATGCTATCTACGCAAACTTTCTGACAAACACTAAAAATCAAGTAAGTTGGGTGGGTTTTTTTTAATATAACCAAGTTTGATTTTCATGTTACTCGCATCATCAGACTCTACAATAAATGCAAAGACTAACTTGAATAAAGATAAAACAAAAGCTTTTTTACAACTGAGGAATGCTCTCAAGCACTTAGGTTAAATCATCACAGAGTTATAGTCAGACAAGTTGACCCCTGTAGACCACCTAGTCCAACTTCCCACTCAAAGCTTGACTGTCATCAAAATGTGCTGTGCTGTAAAACTGCTCACAGACTTTAACCAACAACGGTAAAAGTTACCACACTAAACTAGACATAGTGTCTGCAACAAGAATTAGAACAGATGCTTCAGGACAGGTAGAGAAAGCAATAACTGTTTGATGATAAAATCTCCACACCTGGTCTCCTCTGAAACCATTCAGATTGCAATTACCTCAAAACCTGAAGCAATTTTTCTCTTCAGAAGTTTGGCATTAACATAAATTAGAGTTAAAGTGTAAAAAGTCTAGAGAGGTTTTTCTGATTTCTCATTTTTGAGTCTGTATGATAAATTACAGAAATAATTAACACTAAAGAATCATGACAGCAAGAATATATTTGATTGGCAAAACTATATCCATCTGACTCACCAGCATGCATAATGGATAGGTGCCCAGTGGTCACTATCTAACTGATTAACAGAAAACTTTTTATCCAGAAGGTGGCTTAGTAAATCAGAGTCGCCTTCACAAGCACTGCGGTGGAGAGGGAAATCATCTACCCACTGGTGTTCCCTATGAATTAAAACCGGAAACAGGAGGAAAACACAGTTCAGAAATATTTCAATAGTTGAGAACATTGACTTTTTTAAAATTAGTAATATAGCACTAACTGCAGATCTACATGAAGAATAAAAATTAAGCTCATGCAGTTAAATTGTCCCTGTATTCATACAACTAGTATTTTTGTCATGCAGTAGTCAAGCCACAGCTTTATTCATTACGCTAAGAAATGCTTGTCTAACATTTATAATTTAAACCTTTCTTGATCTATCCTTTAATTGTTGTTTCAGTATGTAGAGACTTCAAACAAAATATTTTTTAAATATGTATTTGCACCGTAAAATCCCAAAGTAACAGGAATCTCATTCTGATCAAGTCTACCAGTACTACTGTCATAAATAAAACAAAATTATCCGTTAATGAAAAAGGAATGTAACATAATACTTGTCCTCCGTGACACTGCTCATGCTACGTTGCCACTTTTCTCTTTTAGGAATTTGAATCTTTGAATAGTCTGGGGCTCCAAGGCCAAAGTATGGATTTATTACCACTTTGTCAACCTGCAAAGACATAATTTAAACACAACTGAATAAGTATCTTCCATAGATTTGGCTGAACAATCCCCCATCCAGGCTGGGTATTCTCTTGAAAACAAATTTCAATAGTAACATTTTATAATTAAAGAGAATTACTATGTTCAAATGTAAGGATTTGAAAACCATTTAGTAGTCAGTGTGCAATAAAGAATTCTGATTAAACATAAAGCACACATTTGTATCAAGTAAATGAACTGTAAAACTAAAATGTATGTTTCATGAATATAAAATGAAAATGTAATTCTTACCCTATTAGTATACTGAAGGTCAGAGCCAAACAAAGGATTATAGATACACATATCTGCTTTCTCCAGTGCCAGCATTTTACTTTTTATCTCCAGGGCAGTATAACCCATGTGCAATGAGCTATCTGTTTGACCAGGTTCTATAGCATAGGCAGGGTTTATTACATTTGTCTTGATTCTCTCAAGAGGAGACGGTCTGAATAAAG
Organism: Psittacus erithacus; assembly: GCA_009867235.2. Taxonomy (NCBI): domain Eukaryota; kingdom Metazoa; phylum Chordata; class Aves; order Psittaciformes; family Psittacidae; genus Psittacus; species Psittacus erithacus. Next base: position 5,379 of record WYDI02042817.1, read on the forward strand.
CTGGGATGGAGTGAGACTGGGTGTGCCGCTCATCCAACCATCTGCAGGAGAGAATGGGCAAGTAATTAATTTTCGGGCAGAAAAAGACTATTTTAGTCATGCCTGTCCATTATTCTGTTTAATTAAGGGCTGCACTTATGATAATCACACATTTCAATAATAATTATTATTATAACGTGTACAGCCAAATTTATAGGACTAAATTAATCCTCAAATATGAATTTTTTCAAGCAAATGTAGTTAAGCGAATATATTTGCTCAAACACATTTCCTGCAGACTCTCAAAGAAAATGAAATTATAAGATAAGGTAAGAGTATAACACTGGTTATAGTCAAAAAATTTAACCACACTAACATATCACCTTTTTGCTTACTTTCAGTTTATCAGTATTACTACCCTCAACATACAAATTTTGAAATACAAAGCAGCTTTTTAAAGGATGAGTTGAAGTTTCAGTATCTGTGCTTCTAATTCATGTGTTTCATTAGGGAGAGACAGGAAAAGGGAAAAAATTAGAAGGTCTCTTTCACATTTGCCTTTACGCAAAGGTGTGTGAAGGTTATTCTCTTTTAAGTACACTCCTACTGACAGTACAGAAGGGCTTTAGAGCCCCCTTACTCTGAGCTAGTGTGGAAAGTCAGCACGGCATATCTGCTGCACTTTTTCCTGCTATGTATGCAATATAACACAGCGCTCAGGACAAGTTATTCATCTCAGCTTTTGGATAAATGTATTTTCACCAAATTGCTAAATTATTTTACTTCAAAAGTACCCAGTTCAACATAACACTAAGGACAAGGTTTGTATTTAGGTTTCTACACATTCTCACAAGCTTGACTACAGAGCATGTACTCTGCTAGAATACAATAAATTCCATTTAGCGATTTAGCCTTGAAACACAGAAGTAACATGCCATGGAAAGACAGATCCACTGACAGAGCACTTGGATCTTGTCTGTTCCAGAACCACATGTAAGCATGGCAGAGTATGGCCTGTAGTTCAGCGCATGTGCTTAGGCCTGGATTGTTAAGTCCCAGATCCAAGCTATCGTGTGCTGCAAACTGTATTCCCTTCACTTCTGGCAAGGAGGACTGCAAAACTGTGGTCATTGCACTATCAACATCCTGTTGTCTCTCTGAAGTATTTTCAGGCATTTTGTCTACACAGTTGGTAAATAAGTTAGTTATGGCAATTTGAATCTTTGGGAAGTGAGTTTCAGACTACACACATAGAGAACAATCAATATAAAAGATTTTCTATTATATTTCCAAGGCTTCTCTCACAACTGTAAGGCTCATAACACATTTTAAGCAGAGCTTACAGTCTGAACGCATTTGGTAAGCAGCAAACAAATATAACTGGCGCAATGGTATAAATGGAAATAGCACAACTCTACTATTAAACTGCAGGATTTTTACAGTTTTAGGTAATAGCCTGTAACTTAGAATTTTTCATTAGTCCTGAGTTTCAGCTAACTTCATTAATGTAATTAAGTTCATACATAAGTATGTCTGGTATTTCTTTGTTAAGGGTACCTAAGAAAGACTAAAAGCTGCTTACATATTCAATTTTCAAACTACTATAAACCCAGCTAAACAACTAGTCACCTTTCTGAAAGTTAATTCCCTACTGCAAATACATTTGTGTGGCTGGGAAAGATACACTCCCTTTCTATAAGGAGGTTTAATTTAAATGCAAATCTTAATGGGTATACAATTAACAGGGTATTTTTAATACACTCTGGCAAATACTCTTAAAGATGACAATTATGCCATTTACAGAAGATTAAACGTTCGTATATGATATTACAAAACATTCACTGTAAGCAAGAACCTCCAAAAAGACGATTTAGATAAGCACATCACTCTTCAGTTTGCAAAAAAGATTTTCAAAAAGATTTTGAAATTTGATGTCAAGATTTCAGCTTCTGATTAACATGAAGAAAATAACATGGTATCACAATGACTTCCTTCTTAATCACATGAATGCTATAAAAACTGTGTGCTACATCTACAAATTATCTTGTTTAACTTCTATTTTAATGTATGTTTACGGATGGCATTTCTTACTTATCCAAGGCAATTAACATTTTTGCAGTAAGCGTAGCAAAATGGGTGCTGGATTCACTGCAGACTCTCATAATGTCTTGTAAACAATAGAACACAGGGCATCCAGGGCTGTACGCGTATTTCGTATTATCTAAAAAGGAAACATTCTTAAGACACATCAAAGAGAAGAAAAATCTTATTTTCCCTTCTGCAACTTTGTAGTTACACATTCCCAGCTAACTGAGAGCATATTCTAACTTTAATTTTTTCCAAATGGTAATTGGTAGAAATTACATACAATCCTTAGGTAACAATTCACAACTCAACAAGGTAGCCTGACAAACCATCAAGTGTTCAGTTACTTTTCCATCAGTGTGATCAGCTTCACCTGAGGAATTAATATCAAAAGGTATACTGTTGTCAGAAAAAAACAGGACTTGGGACTAGAAGAGGTATTTATATACTGGCAGTTACACAATGGTATTTATTTGATAGCTTTTATCCCTAAGGCCTATCATTAATGCAAAAATGAAGAAGTTTCCCCAAAAGCACACAGGCATTTTCTTGAGGCTTTTTTTTTTTTTTCCCTGACAAGCAATTTACTTTGCTTTCTACAGATTTAATTCACCATTCGTTATTCAAACCTGTTTACAGACTTCAGTAAGCATTCTTCTCCAAGTAAAGAATACTGAACTGCATAGGATGTCTTTCTCACACTTGAATTCAGTAAATTCTATGCATATGTCTTGAAACATAATCAACTGAACAAACACAGCTTAAAACAGAAGTGTGCTACCGTTACAGAAACAAAGGCAATACATTAAAAACAAGGGCTTTTTTTCTTAAGTAACTCTTTCAAGTTTTCAAGTATACAGACAGAGGTTTCCACCTAAATGCAACTTCTAATGTTTTAAAATACAGAAAATGTCATCTATCATATTCATAAAAATTCTTAATAACCCTTGAACTAAACTTCTGCTAAAATGGATGCGACTTCAGAAATTACGCTCAACATTACCTTTCACAACAGTTGGAACAATGTAAAGTGATGCCTCCTGGCCTGCCTTTTCTCCATCAAGAGGAAACTTCTTCATTAACACTACACGCTTTCCTAGCACAGTATTAAAAAAAAAAAAAAATCCAAAATCATTAATTAACCAACAAAACAAACAGTTTAGAGTTGGCTCTCTGGAAGCTCACCAGACCCAATCTTCCTAAATTGCAAGAAGGAAAAAATATTGTAAGATATAAACTAAAACAAGCTAAGAAAATCTCAGCATATGAAAAAGTATGAACATATGAAAAAGTAACATATGAAAACATATGAAAAAGTAACACATACATATCCATTAACATGAAAAATTACATGACTGCACCCCTTTTTTCACAGTAAATTTTCTATACCCCTGATTTTTTGTAGCTTTCACTTCCCAAACCACCTATCTTGAAGTTAAACAAGGTTAACAATTTCCTTCTGAAATGGGAAAGCACAGCTGCATTTCTATTGCATGTTAGGGTGAATGCTTTTTCCATGTAGTGGTATGTCAGTATTTTCCATGTTATCCTCCCTTTCACCCTTACAGAATTCAGTATTTTGCTTGTTTTTCTGACCTCAACTACATTTTTTAGCAGTGGCTACACTACACTGCATATTAATGTTTGGGGCCTCTGTGCGAGTCAATTTAAAACCCTCTAAACTGCATAAGAAACAGGTTTTGCTTTTGCATGGTATTCTTCAATGTGTATTAAGGCTGTTACTTCATGTTTGCTGCTCAACTAGCTTTGTTAGGTACATCCAACTCGTCACTGCGACCCGCAACATTTATGTGGTGAGCTGTTCCTTTTCTAAACTGTTAGCACTGCACTGTCTTGTCCATGCTGACAACCTTCCCAGTATAACCTTGCTTACAAAGCAGAGATGAGGTACACACACCAAAAAAAAAAGCACTTTAGTCAGTATAGTTTATACCAATCTGGAAATGAAATATGCTGGGTAAAACAGTTTTTGTCAGCACAAGCATGAGGTTCATTGCCAGAAAAGCTATGCAACAACAGTGAAAAAGGAGATGTACTAATCAAGTTATGTCTGTAGTACAGTTATGTCAGAAGTATTTTCATGTAAATAGTGTCTACTGAATAATGCTGGCTTTAGAACAGCCTAGAGGTGATCAGTTCACTAGTTTATATTTAGGATAAAATTAAGGATTAAAAGCTACTACAATCTGGTTTACCAAAGTCCAGCCGTAAATCTCAAACTGAGGTGAAGAAGTAGTGAAGACAAGCAAAGTTTCACTTTATGAATACCTTTTAGTAAGCATTTATAGAGCTGGTAGGTAAAGGGAAACACAGGTTTTAGCTGTATAGTTGGATTCTTTTTTTCCATGAACCTCAAAATATACTTTATTTTTTAAAAAACTAATTTCACGCTTTTGCATAACCTTTCTACACCCCTTCAACTTTAAGAATATTTTTACAGAGCTATCAACAACAGATGAGATTAAAATGTTTTTACCTTTAATACCCTGATTGGCTGGTGAAATTGGTTTAGTGGCTTCTAACACATAATCCAAGATGCTCTGGGTTATCTCAGTGCCTTCCTGCAGTTTAGTTTCCAGCAAAACTTTCTTTCTTTTTTTCTTTTGGCCTTCAATGGGAACTTCAAGCAACAAAATCTTTCAAACAATAATGAAATCGAAGGAGTTTAAGTACAACTGAAACAAGCACACAGGTTTGCTTTGGTTTGTTTTTTTTTGGGGGGGGGAGCGGGGAGGGTAGAAGGGGAGAGGAATTATTGTACCACTGTAAAAGCAGTAACAAAATTCAGGAAGTACTGGATGTGGAGGAGCAGGATGGTGAAGTCAGAATGCCCTCCTTAACAGTAAGGTCAAAGACAAAAAGAGAAGGTTGCACCCTTGTGCTAAGCAACCCACAGGGCAAAACGCCCTGAAAAGAAATGAAATGCAAAGATATTCTAAAACTGTAAAGTGTTCAAATACCATAAAGATGGGGCAATGCATAGTAGCTATATGACATACATAGACATTATTTAAGTATTCTTATTGTCAAATTTAATCTTCTGCTACAATATATTTACTGCAATTTATTATTTTTAAAAGTTAACAAATTAAGAAATATAGTTTTACTTCATAGGATTTAGCTCGATATTCCCGAGAATTCAGGCTAGCAGTATTTTTTGGACGAATCACAGCAACATATGCATCTCCAATGCTTTCTGGGTTTCCCATCTCTCGTTCTTTTACCACTGGAAAGAATGAATAAACAGGAAGTAAAGGCCAGTTGATAAAAATTAAAAGAAAGATAACCCAACAGCGCACTGAACTTCAGGATGCAGTAATCCTGCCCACCAATTCCTTCCATTACTCATTTATTTTACTTTAGCTGGAGAAATACCATCAGTTGTTATAATTCTGCTTCCTTTTAATGAAAATGGGGAAATCCTACATCACACAGATTTAATACAAATAATCCTGTTCTCTAACCCACTTTTAAAATAAAAATAATGGTGGTGGGTTTTTTCCAGTTTGTAACTATATTCCCCAATTTGCAAACCAGACAAAAGGCCAAAGAAATTTAGCACTCTTAAAAATATATGAAATTTAAAAAAGAAAACCATTCTAAAGCGAGAAGCACTATAATGTATAAAATGTACTGTAACGAAGTACTGCATTTCTGAGTTCCACAGGGATTTCAAGAGAGTACCTAATTTTTGAATCCCTCCCGCAAAGTAGAACACAATCTTGCCTACAGCCCTAGCAACTAAGATGACAAAAATACACTGCAATATTGATTCATTTACTTTTTTTTACTTCAGTGGGACTGCAAACTGGTGCACAATTCATTCAAACACAGAGTTTTTGAAGAAATACATCCTCAGTTTTTGCAAAAAAGGACAGAGGTTTTTAGATTTAAGGTAAAAGTTTCCTTACCCTTCTGTTTAACCCGAAAGGACAAGTGCAATAATTATAAAACTTTATGAAAACCTCCTACAGCTAAATCACTTCACCCATCAAATCTGAGAAAGAAGGTTATATCTGGCCATTAACACCTTCCGGGGTAATCACTGTCCTCATCCATGAATGAATCTCCTTTCATTCCAACATCAAACAAGCACATGCTTTCTGCAAACTAATCCCCCCACAAAGATATTTAATGTTACTGTTTCCAGCTTCTTCACCTCTGCTAGGAGAAACAGGTCTTCAGATTCCCATGCCCTTAGTCCATCCAGTATTTTTGCTGGGATCAGTCTACCTGAAAACATATAAAAAACAACCAACAACCCAACATAAATAACAGCATGCACATTTTCACTTTCAGTTTAGATAAATGCATTAGTTAGATGGCTTAACGATGGTGTGTAAACAGTAATATCCAAATAGGAACATCTATTGATTTATATTACAGTAGCATCTAGAAACATAAAATCAGCTGTGTCCCGAGTTGTGAGAGCTCATACTTTGGGATATTAAAAGTTTTGAAAGGAACAAGAAGCAACCCTCCCTTACAGGCAGCTGGGAAAAGCATGCTTCCTCAGTTTCCTTAGGATATATAGGTTTGGGTCACAGGCTTGTGTGGAGGGAAACTGCACAGGCAGAGCGGTAGGTTACGATGGGGCAGGTGAATAAGCAGCGGGTGAACTCCATCCGCTAGTGCCCTGCCCTAAACCCAGAGTGGGGTGAGGATGTCTGGGAAAGGCAGCCCCGAGAACTGCGATCCAACTCCAGAAAACAAAAACAGAGAGTGAAGGCGGGTGGAGTTGCAAGGATGTGACAATAAAGATGCACAGCTTCAGAAGGCACCAAACCCAGACGCAAACAACGCGTCCCCGTCCCAGCGGACGCCAAGTCTGGAGAATATGCCTCAGCGGCCGCCGGCTCTCCCCGCCTCCCGCACCGCCGCCGCTGGCCCCCTCAGCAACCGGGGACATGCGACCACGCCACCCTGCGAGGAAGGCCGCCCGGCCCCGCAGAGCGCAGGCCCCACCGCCACGGTGGAGACTGGCCTCCCTCAGAGAAGCACTACGACCAAGAAGCGACCCCGCACCACCAACACCGCCAGCACCTCCCGCTCCAGCGACAGCGGTTACCCCGCCGCTCCGCGCCTCACGGCCAAGAAACGCCCCCTGAACTTTCCGGGTCGCGCCCTGGAACCGGCCATGCACCGGGTCCTCTGGGGTGGTGCTCACACCGCAGTCCCACGGAGTGGGAAAAGCTCACGCGCCCGCGGGACCGCCCCTCCGCGATGACGGGCAGCGCCCCAACCCCCCCCCACTCGCTGCCTCCCACTCTCCCTTGCCTTTCTCCTGGGCGCCGGCCGCCGTCTACCCCGGCGCATCCTCTTCCCTCACAAGGCGCCCAGGCCCCGCGTCCGAGACGCGTCCCGGCTTGTCCTGCTCCGCCCCATCCCCGCCCCGCTCCCTCCCCCGGCTCGGCGGATCCGCTTCCCGTCGGAGCCCCGCGGCCCTCGGCTGCCGATGAGTTTCCGGGTCGGCGGCCTGAACTTGTGCTGCCGTCGCTGCCGCTGCCAGTTGTTGTTCGCGGGGGGGTAAAGAGTGAGAGAGAGAGACTAGTCTGTGAGGTCGGGAGCATGAGGTTGTGTTGATAGGCGGGAAGGCGCTAAGGTGAGGAGGCTGCCCAGGCTCGGGGAGTGCCGCCGGCAGCTGTCAGCGCCGCCACGCCGCCAGGAGCCGCCGGCGAACAAAGGGGTAGCGTAGACGGTGGCAGCCGCAGCGCCCTGCCTGCACGGAGGGAGCCTCCCCGCCGGGCGGGCAGTCCTCACCGCTGCAGCCGCTGAGTGACCGGACCGGCTGCCCGCGGACTGAAGACCCGGCGGAGCGGGCTCTCCAGACGGCGCCGCATCCGGAGCGGAGCGAGGGAGAGAGGAGCGGCCGTTGAGCAAATGGAGGCGCTGAGTGGCGGGCGCGGAGGCGCCGGGAAGGGCTGGGGAGAGCCCCTTTGAGGAGCCGGTGAGTGCCCCGAGGCGCTGGCTGCGGTCCCGGCGCTGCCTGTGGAAGGTCGGGTGGGGTCCGCAGGCCTGCAAGCGGACGAGATGAGGCGAGTCCGGCAGCGGGCACAGCCGGGAGACTTCGCACATCTGGGCGGTGGCAGCCCGTCGCATCGCCGAGGGGGGGCGGGCCAGGGGGGTGGCTCCGTTGGCAGGGGAGGGGAGCGGAGCGGAGGAGGTGAGAGCAAAGGGTAGCTCCAGCGTGCGGAGGTAAACATGCAGCAGGTTACCGAGGCTGGCCGTCCCCGGGCGCAGCGGTGATACTGGTGTGGGAACGCGCTCCAGTGGTTAGGGGGCTGTGGGGAAGCGTAATGGCGGGAGGTGGTGGGCCTTGGGCTGGGTGGTTTATGGTGGGAGAGGCTGCCGCTGGCCTAGGCTCCCACAGGCGCCGCGTCCCGCGGTGGCTGGGGTCTCGGCCCGAAACCGTGTGGGTCGGGGGCTCCCTCGGCTGGGACCATGGGGAAGTTCGGAGCTGCCCGATGGTCTGGCTTCATCTAGTTCCCGCTGTTGAGCCCATGCCCGCCTTGTTCGTAGCTTGGAAATCCTGCCTTGAAGGCAGAAAGGAAGAAGTGCGAGTTGCCAGAGCGGCAGCATGAGCTGCTGGGCGAGCTGTGGCAGCGTAACCTTCCTTAAGGCTGGGTAACGCCGTCCTGAACGGTCTGTCGTGAATGAAATTGAACGCTCACGGTCTCGAAGGAGAAACCGAGTCTTGGTACTATGACGGTTTTATGTAAGTAGCAGTACCACTCTTCTAGGCAGGTCTAAACACATACTGGAAATTGGGCGACTTTTGAAAAGGAAGAACAACCTTGATAATTCACGACTGCACACCCTGGCTTTTTATTTACAGTTTTCAGATACTGTGCAGAGCGAATGTGGAGTCATGAAAACATGCTCTGTAGAGTAAGGCACGAATATCACAGCTTAAATTGTTTGCATGTGCTCCTTTATCATTACTAACTATTGTTGATTGTGCTTTCTTCCTTCAGTGCTTTCCTGTGCTTACCAGTTCCCAGAAATGGAGTTTCAGTTGTAGACATAACATCAGTAAGTGTGCTGTAAATAAGCACTTTCCCTAAAGAGAGACCCCTTTTGAAAGAATTATTAGCTATAGAGGTTAGCAGTGAGAAGAGACTGTGTCTTCCTTCCACATATGAGTGTTTCATCCTTACTTTCATCTCTTTCATTTTCAGTATGAAGTGTGGTGGTTTAATTTCTCTTTAATCTCGTTTAGGCATATGAGAAAAATACTCTTCCTTGAAGAAAAAAAAGAAAAAGACTTTGGTCATAAGGAAAGCAGCAGCATTTTTCAACTTCTGAGAACATGTGGCTTATTTAGTTAGGGTGGCTTCACAGAAGTGAAATGGTAGAATTTATAGCATTTCCCCCCCCCTCTCCCTTGGACATGGAAAGAATAAATGCTGTCCTTACAAATAAGAGGCCAAATTACAGAAGAGGCTTCTGGAAACTTTAATTCCAAGACCTTCTGTGATCCTGCACTCAAGCAATTCCAACTTTAACAAATTTGAGTTTAGTCCTTAGAAGAATAAAATATTTCAGTAATACACTATATTATTCCTAAATACAGATATTACTAGAAATGTACCAAAAGGCTAAACAATGTTGGTGGTGCCCTGTCTTTATATATATACATGCGTGCAACTGCAGAATATTGTGAATGAAAATTAATTGGAAAAAATAAAGAAGGGCAGTGGCACTGTTGTGTCAGTAGCCAAAAGACAATTTGAGCAAGAAAGCTTTGTGCAGTCCCTCCAATTTTCACTTGTGCCATGCACATCTGTATAGGACTAGGTAGTATATATCTAAATACACGACTAGGTTTATTGTAAAAACATGGACTTTCCTAGACATAGTTATATAGTCTATATAAGTTTACATGTATCTGTTTATATATGTTACTATCTGGTGTACAAACTGCAGAAAATTAAAGGAAACTAAGCATATAAATTTAAAAGGGAATGACTTCTCCAGCTGTCAGCTTTGGTTCAGTGGAACGACTACAAAAAAAAACCCAAAACATGGAGTTAGAAAATGTCATTATGTCTTTGTTGGCTATACAAGATCTTGTTAGCACTACTGCTGATTTAATCTCTCCTGAGCAGTTTCTCACCTGCTGCTTTGTGGCACCTCTGCTGTGACTGATTAATGCTACATTGCTTTTTGTTTCAGTAAGAGGGTTTTATTAGCTGTTAACTGGTTTGGCTAGCAGGGTTTGTGGTGATTTTTTTTTTTTTTTAGGCATTTTGTTAGGTTTTTTTAGTCTTTTTGTTGTTTTCTGTATGTGTGGCTTTGCCTTGGGGTTTCCTGTGTGTGTTTGGGGTTTTTTTAATTATTATTTATTTTAGCTTTACTGTTTAGATGTCATGGTGTTTGTATAATTGATAATGATACATAGCAAAGATCTGTTTTGCTTGAAGAGCAGCCCTGTGGAAATTCTGCAGGGTTAAATATAATGCAGAAAGTTATGTTTTCAACACCATTATAATCAAACAATACTTTTACTGCTTTCCCTCCCTTCTCCCAGAATACGTGCCACATGCTTTTTCATGGAGTGTTACTAAAATCACACATACGTTTACATGCTTTTCCATGGAGTGTTACTGAAATCACATATACCTTTACATTTTAGGGGTAGATGATATTTCATCCAAGGTTGCATATATTATATTAAAAGTTCAAGATGGAAAAGTCTATGTAAAGTTTAAAATCTGCTAGTTTTCTTTGGAACCACTAAATATCTTCCAGATTTTAAGTGGAAACAGAAAAAATAGTCTTTACTGTTGTGGAAGGCCGAGTGCGTGGTCTTCCACCTCAGCTGCAGCAACCCCCAGTGTCAATATGGACTGGGGGATGAAGGGATTGAGAGCAGCCTGGCAGAGGGTTGTGGATACCAGTGGATGAAAAATTGGACATGAGATGGCGATGTGCTTTTGCAGCCCAGAAAGCTAATTGCATCTTGGGCTGCATGAAAGAAGTGTGGCCAGCAGGTCAAGGGAGGTGATTCTCTCTGCATCTACTCTGCCCTTATGAGACCAGCTCTATCTGGAGTACTGTGTGCAGTTCTTGGGCCTCCAGCATAAGGGCATGGAGCTGTTGGACTGGGCCTAGAGGAAGGCTACAAAAATGGCCAGAGGGCTGGAACACCTCTCCTACAAAGAAAGGCTGAGAGAATTGGAGTTACTCAGCCTAGAGAAGAGAAGGCTCAGGGGAGGCCTTATAGCAGCCTTCCAGTATATAAAGGATGCTTACAAGAAAGACAAGAGAGAATTATTACCAGGGCCTGTAATGACAGGACACGGAACAATGGTTTAAAGCTGAAAGAGAGTAGATTCAGGTTGGGAATAAAGACATTGGTTTTTAGTTTGAGGGTGGTGAGACAGGTTGTCCAGGAAAGCTGTGCATGTCCCATGATTAGAAATGTTCAAGGTCAGGTTGTATGGGGCACTGAGCAACCTGATCTACTGAAAGATGTCCCTGCCCATGGTAGGAGGGTTGGATGTGATGACCTTTAAAGCCTCCTTCCAACCCAAACCATTCTGTGACTTTTTTTTTTTCCTGAGGAATATTAGATTGTCTTCTCTAATATCAGTAAAATATTATGGTTTGTATTCCAGATTGCCTTAGCTTATATTTTCATATGCATGTGTGTATCTGTTCATCTGTCTTATCTCAAAAAATACTTGGAGTGTTGTACAAATAAGCGTAGCAGTAACAGAATAGCTTCAGTTTGTTAGTCCAAGAATCATTTTGGAAAAAGATAGATATTAGTCAGTTGCTTTGCTATCTTTTTTTAAGCATGTTTACTGAATTTCCTTTACTGTCCCTGCTTTGTTAAGAGTACAGTTCTTATGCTCTGCTTGTTTTTAAACTCACGTATCTGAAATTATACTATGAAAATAAAAAAGTCTGTGTAAAATCAACCAGCATTTTCTTTTTGGTATGCAGAAGTGGTCTGAGTGGAGTAGTTGTTATTGCTCCAATCCTTTTCGTGTATTCTTGATTTTGGTAATTGAAAGTAATTTTCAGAAGTTGCAAACATCTGATATATGGATTAACATTTGAAATTCACATTTGTGTGTCTCCTTGATTCTGCTGTTTTCCAAACAAGAGAATCACCGTAATTTTAGATGAAACACTTCTTTTGATCTAAAGCTAATTTGTAGTACTGCTAGTATCCTTGAATATTCTTTAAGGGGTTTTGTTGGAGTTAGTTAAGAGGCACTTTTGTTTAGTGGTTTTGCTTTGATTTATATTTTAATGCACATAAATTCTGAACTCTGATTGTTGAAGAATAATTGCAGTAAAAATACAGTAGCAGATTGTAAATGGATTGCTGCAGGGAAATAGAAGGGCCTCTCTGCTGAATGCTTGGGATCATTCCTGGCTTGAGTGGCTTTACAGAGCAGCTGTGTGATAGTGTTGTCTGTAAAGTTCCTCTTGTAACTTTTCTCATTCATTTCTATACTGACTAGGAAGACAAGGGGACAAAATGAATTTTCTAAAAGTAAGTTTTATGTTGATATATAAGCTTGCCCCTAGGCATCAATGTTTGCACGCAGCCTGCAATATAGTAATGTTGTTCTTTGGCAGTAGGTTAATGTAGTTTAAATATTACATTGTGACAATTAGGCAGTGTATTACTGATTATATATAACATATCTCTTATGTACAGGCTTCCATGTTGGAGAAAACCTTATTAAAACTCTTGGGGATTTTTCTTACTTAACAGAGTTTCACAGTGTCTTGTGCTTACCATTTTGACATACCTGAGCTACTTGCAGGATGCATGATACAGAGGATTCCCTGTCTTCTTCCTACCTAGCTAAACACAGTGACCTAAGGGATAGGGGAAATGGTGACAAGTTCCTGCCTGGTGCAGTAAATGCATCTCCTGCGTGACTACACCACCTTCCCAGGTGGCCTTGCATAATACTTACGAGTCTCTGCAAGTAGAATGGAATAATAATTAAGTCAATGGTTCATCTCGCTTGAAGGTGTCACTGAGGTTAAGTTGACCTATGCCCTGCATCAAAACTGCTCCCATAAAGAAGAAAGATGGGTTATTGTTATAGGAGACCCTGTTCTGCAGGGAACAGAAGGCCTAATATGCAGACTGGTTCCACTTCTTAGAGAGGTCTCCTGCATCCCTGGGATCCAGGGTTAAAGATGTGAAGAGAAAGCTTCCTACTCTGGTATGGCCCTCAAATTATTATCCATTATAGATTTTTCATGTAGGCAGCAATGTAGTTGCAACAAGAAGTCCAAGGGCAGTCAAGACAGACTTTAGGGCTTTGAGATGACTTGATAGGAGATCACAGGCACAGGTAGTGTTCTCCTCTTTCCTTTCAGTTGCAGGGAATGATGAGGTAGGAAACAGGAAGAGCCAGCAGATCAGTACCTGGCTCTGAACCTGGTGTCACAAGCAAAGTTTGGGTTTTTTTGATCGTGGTTCAGTTTACTCAACACCAGGCTGGCTGGCAGCAGACTGGGTACTCCTGTCTCAAAAGGGGAAAGGGATCTTTGCACAGGAGTTATCAGGGGTGTTGAAAGAACTTCAGACTAGATTTGAAGGGAGAGAAAGCATAAAAGGGGTCTCACCAGATCCATGTCTGTGATGTCCTGCCAATGTTTGAGGGATAGTGTGCTAACAAGGTCCTTCAGTCTGCCATCTCAGTGCAGATAGGGGATGGAAATCCATGCAGCAACAAATACACAAAGCTTATGGATGTATTAGAAAGCATGGAAGTGCCTGCGAATGCTCATGTAGAAATTAGGGCTTCTCCCCCAGAAAGGTGCTGGGATCAGTAGCCCAAGTGAAGTGCATCTACACCAGTGCATGCAGCATGGACAACAAACAGGAGGAACTGGAAGCCATTGTACAGACGGAAAATGATGGTATAGGTGCCATCATGGAAACATGGTGGGATGACTTGCACGACTGATGTGCTCAGAAGGGATAGGCAAGGAAAGAGAGGCAGGGGAGTAGCCATATAGGTTAGGGGTTGTCTAGAGCTTAATGATAGTCACAATGGGGTTGGGTATTTATGGGTAAGAATTGGGGAAGGCCAACAAAGCAGATATGGTGGGAATCTGTTGTAGACCACCCAACCAGGATGAAGAGGCAGGCAAAACATTTTATAAGCAGCTGGGAGAAGTCTCACAATTGTTAGCCCTTGTTCTTGTGGGGTACTTCAACTTACCAGATGTCTGCTGGAAATACAACAGATAGGAAACAGCGTAGGAAATTCCTGGAGCATGTGGAAGGTAACTTCCTGACACAGCTGGTGAGGTAGCCAACTAGGGAAGGCACCCGCTGGACCTGTTGTTTATGAACAGGGAGTCTCATGGGTGATGTGAGGGTTGGAGGCTGTCTAGGGCGCAGAGATCATGAGATTATAGGGAAGGAGGGTCAATCCACCTTAGACTTCTGGAGGGCAGACTTTGGCCTGTTTAGGAGACTGGTTAACAAGAGTCCCTTGAGAAGCAGTCCTGAGGGCAAAGGCATTCAGGAAGGCTGGACATTCTTGAAGAAGGAAATCTTAAAGGTACAGGAGCAGGCTGTCCCCTGTCCTGAAAGACAGACCAGTGGGGAAGAAGACTGGCCTGGCTGACCAGAGAACTCTGGCTGGAACTCAGGAAAAAAAGGAGAGTTTATGACCTTTGGAAGAAGAGGCATGCAACTCAGGGGGACTACAGGATGTTGCGAGGCTTTGCAGGGAGAAAATTAGAAGGGCCAAAGCCCAGCTAGAATTTGATCTGGCTACTGCCTTCATAAAAAGTTTCTATAAATGCAACAAAAGGAGGGCTAAGGAGAATTTCCATCCTGTATTGGATGTGGGAAGAAATATAGTGACAAAGGGTGAGGAAAAGGCTGAGGTACGTAATGACTTCTTTGCCTTAGTCTTTTACAGTAAGACCAACTTACAGTAAATTGTTCTGTGGGTCTCCAGCCTGCTGAGCTGGGAGACAGCAAGTGGAATGCAGCCCCCATAGTCCAAGGGGAAATGATTAGCTACCTGCTATGCCACTTACACACACGCACGTCTATGGGGCTGAGTGGGATCCACCCAAGGGGACTGAGGGAGCTGGCAGAAGAGCTCACCAACCCACTTTCTATCACCTGTCAGCAGTCCTGGCTAACTGGGGAGGTCCCAGTTGACTGGAAGTTAGCAAATGTGATGCCCATGCAAGAAGGGCTGAAAGGAGGGTCTAAGGAGCAGCCTGTCAGCCTGATCTTAGTGCTGGGAAACTCTTGTTGAGTGCCATTACATGTACAGGACAATATGTACAGGACAACCAGATGATCAAGCCCCTTCAGCATGGGTTTATGAAAGGCAGGTCCTGCTTGACAAACCTGATCTTCTTCTGTGACAAGGTGACCCACGTAGTGGATGGGGGAAAGACTGTGGATGTTGTCTACTTAGACTTTAGTAAAGCCTTTGGCAATTTCCCACAGCATTTTTCTGGAGAAGCTGGCTGCTCATGGCTTGGACAGGTGTACTCTTTGCTAGGTAAAAAAACTGGCAAGATGGCCAAAAAGTGGTGGTGAATGGAATTAAGTCCAGTTGGTGGCCGATCACAAGTGGTGTTCTCCAGGGCTCAGTGTTGGGGCCAGTTCTGTTTACAATCTTTCTCAATGATCTGAGTGAAGGGAGCAGGTCCAAAGGAGGGCAGTGAGGCTGGTGAAGGGTCTGGAGATCAGGTCTTATAAGGAGTGTCTGAGGGAAGTGAGGTTGTTCAGTCTAGAGACGAGAAGGCTGAGGGGAGACCTTCTCACTTTCTGCAACTACCTGAAAGGAGATTGTAGTGAGGTGCATGTCTCTCTCTTCTCCCAAGTAACAAGCGATAAGGCAAAAGGAAGTGGCCTCAGGTTGTGCCAGGGGAGGTTTCGACTGGATGTTTGGAAAAATTTCTTCACCGAAAGGGTTGTCAAACATTGGAACAGGCTGCCCAGAGAAGTGGTGGAGTCGCCATACCTTGAGGTATTTAAAAGATGTGTAGATGTGGCACTTAGGGACATGGTTTAGTGATGGACTTGGCATTGCTAAGTTAGCGGGTGGACTTGATCTTAAGGGTCTTTTGCAGCCTAAATGATTCTATGATGCTAACTTCTGTGGTGTAGTCTGCCATGCTATATAGCATTCTGGGAAGTAGAAACTTAGTCACGGCTGCTACTCCTCTATATCTCTTTGCTGCATTTAGGTTTTCTTTTCTCTCCAACAAAAATAATGACAAATAAAAGGTAGTCAATTTTGACATGTGCTGTTCCTGTGAAAATAGTACCCTAGAAGCTTGCAAGTAAATAAATCAAGAAGACTTTTGGAAATACTGCAGTCACCAAGTTCCATGGAATAAGGACTGTTGTTGTAGCCAAATGGTGTGTATTCATTTTAAAGGTGTATTTTTAAATTGCTGTGAACCACTTAGTCCTTGCTTTGTAATAGAGGCTGTGGTTAAAAAACACAGTCTAGGCATTTCCAAGTCACTGTACTATTTTGAGCGAATCCTTAAGTTTGCTGGAATGATCTGAACTATTTACTATATTTACTATTTACTATATTTACAGTTGATAGTCTGTCAGGCATAGACATAGCCCTCTCTCACTTTCTGAAACAAAGCACAGTTTAGAGGAAAAGATAAAGAATGATCAATTTCTGGATCATCTGCAAGACTGTATACAATACAAGTCAGTTTGGGAAACTTGGCTTCTGGTGGCTGGACAGTAGGCTTTGAAAACCAAAAGAACCTAGAGAGAATGGGTTTGCTATCGAAGAGACCAACTGGTTGTAGGTAATTCACTGTATTAAGCAAGAAAGTAGGCTATCACCTCTTGTATACCTCCTATATATAACTTTGAAAAATGCTGGTAATTTTGGGCCATTTTTTCTGTAATCTGGAGTAAGTTCTTATATTTAAGTGTGTTGGTGTTTTTTTCAGGAGTCACTATTGGAGGTAGATAATAAATGCTTATTGAAGGAAAGGTCAATTCCTTATTTTCCAATTCTGGATTAACTTAAGATACTAAAATACATTTAATAGAGGCAGATTTCTTTCTTCAGGTAGTATTTCTAAATCTCATGCACTTAAATCCTTTTCCATTTATGCAAGTTAACAAAGATATAATGTATTGATAAGAGGTTTATATCTTTGGACCATGAAGGCTACTACTGTTGATGTTTGTGTTACTTCTCTTCTGTACAGTCTCTGCCATATCTTGTACTAGCTGTTCTACTTTAGTGTTGTGTTGGTATGTGCCCTGTCTTTACTTACATGATGTTCTAGTTTCTAAGTATTTGTTCCTATTTTCTTACTTTTCTTTTTTCCATCTTTTTGCCCTTATTTTCCTGATTGTTACCGTTTTCATTGTGGTCTCGTATCTCTTGAAGAAAAGGTTTGTTTCTTTTGTAGACAATATAAATGGCTTGTAGTTTTCAACTGCTTTTGCAGAACATTTTATATGGAATCAGGATTGTGTTCAGCATCATCTGCTGTGATAATTGCTGGTATGCTGTGTTATGCTTACCTGATGCCTCTGCCTCAGGGAGTTAATTGGATGAGTGACACCTTTTTAGACACGCTGTAGTGTCAAGGTTCATTGGTTGGGGTGCTTTTTTGACCAGTATTAATGAATTGACACTTCTGTGCAAGTAGAAATTCTAAATGGTTCTTGACAGACGAAAACGGAGGAAGAGACATACAGTCTTGAATAAGCAGTGAAGCAAAGCACTAGCAAGAAATAAGATAAACTAAGAGAAAATTAAAGTCAAGTGGGCAAGTTCTATGCGAATGCCAACCTGAACTGAAATTTAACTGTAATTCACATAGAATTAGAGGTTATAGAGAGGAAAACATAATATTGTTTCGAGCTGGTTTGACCGAGACTGATAGATGATGTCAGCTAGTGGTAACCTGTGAGATAACTTACTTGAAAAGGGTAAAAGCATGATTGTGGCTAAGTGTGAAAATTCTTACACAGTTTGATTCTGTGCTAATTGTCTTAAGCTGTTTAAATACTGACTTTTGAAAAATGTGCTATAGGAGTGTTGGTAATCTCCCCACCACCATTTCCTTCCCCGCCCCCCCCCCATGAAGAAGACTCAAGGACAGATACAATCTTGGATTTTATTTCAAAACAGCCATTTTTTCAGTGCCATTTCTGGGAAAATACACTTAAAGTTTACATAATGCTGATTATGTATACACTAATGGCATATTTCTTGACTGTTTTATATACTCTGTATTCAGTTACAGTTAAGTATAAACATAAGTTGGAAACTGATTCTCTGCACCAGGTACTTCACCTGATTGTCATCACTCTTATTAGAATTTAGCATAGAAAAGAATTAGATTCTTCTAGTTTATATAATTCTGCTTTAAAAATAGGTCCTGCTTGGTCTTTCAAGGTACTTTAAAAAGCTGTCGGAACATCATGTCCTGTTTGCATGCAGCTGGTTTTGGTCCTGATGGTAAATTACTGCAAATGAAATAACATAGTGGAGAAAATTGTATTTGTTATATTTATTAGTTTGAGCTGTGTTTACAGTCCCCTTAAGCACTTCTCTTCAGGGAGCTGTCACAGATGTTAATTAGGGTAGTAATATCCCCCCACCTCTGTTATTTCGACTGGACTTTTAATAGGAATTTTGAAAGTAAAGTTAAAAATTATACATTTCCATGAAAGCTGCTGCGTAGAAACTCAAAATCTTACTGTATTAAAAAGCATAATTTTTAGGATGCACAGATGAAGCACTGGTAATAATTGAAATATTATGAATGAGTTATGAATGAGCCTTTGGAGAAATAGCTGAAAAAATTATGAGAAAGTTCGTGGTATATACTTTTCTGTGTTTTTGCACTACCACTATATTAAATGCCAGTTCTATTAAAATTTGTCATAGATTTAAGAATAGGAATTTTAGGGCTGCTGTTATTTACTGATGAACTTGTCTCTTTACCAAGGGTTTGATTATTACTGTACTGCTGTAGTGTGCAATTGTATGTTTGTATTTTTATTAGCTATTATGTGTGTGAGATACAAAAATAATATATGCGAGGCTATATGCATATCAGGACTAATTTTCAGCAGTAACAACCTGTAAATGTTCCAATAGTATTTTCCTCTGAAGTGTTCCTTTTCTTATTACCTTGCCTGTGTAAATTACTTGCAGAATTGTTACTTTTTTTAGGATTTTTTTTCTTCAATCCAGGTGGCTCCGCTATGCTCTAGATCTCAAAGCAGCTGGCAGAAAAGCAAATGTATTAATCTCCAGTTAACTCTGTTACGCTGAAAGACTACAGGTAGATATATAGAAGTGTCCTGGCAGTGTAGAGCCCAGATTTGTTGGTACTCTATCAAAATGGTGAATTTCATCAGTGGCTTGAAGAAACTGCAAAAGTGTGTAGCTACTAAACTGTTAAGACCAAAGTTCCAGCTGTGCTAATATGCAAGTTACAAGTTTTAAAATTTTAAAGAACTTACTGCTGGTGTTTCATTCACATTTGCTAAATAGTTGAAGTGATCTCAATAAGGTGAGGATTTTGATATTTTAAAGCTCAGCTCTTGACACATAGCTATATAGCAGACTTCATGATAGCAGAACGTGTGGTTCTTCCAACACATTTATTCTGCAGAAATAATTCTACTATAGAATTGCAATACCAAACAGTCTAGGCCTGTGCAGCATTGTAGAATTTACAATTCTAAAATAAAGTATTTCTTCCTATGAAAGAGCTCTAGTTACTTGCATTCTCTGAAGTCTTGGAGGTACACAGCCTGAGACATTACTAACAGCTCTGTAGCTGTTAGTACAAATATACAGTGGTTCTTAATTTAGGCCCTTTTCCCTGACTCTTCGAGAGTCACTGACACAGATACTTTACATATTTAGTTCTCCATATTTAGAAGGATGGGTTGGAGAGAAATCTTTCATTGGAGCTATTTCAGTGAGTCACCAAGAGCAAACTGTCCATTAAGAAAAAAAAAAAACAAAACTGAAGAGGCTTTATTTAGTGGCTTGTGTATTGAAATGCAAGTCCTGTGTAACGTCCCATTTACCAACATATGTTAATTAGTTAAAATTAAAACTACTTGCAAGTCCTTTATCCTTTTTAGGGCATGATAATTAGTATTAAGGTTAAATAGTGGAGGTTTGCATTTTCCAGTCTTCATTAACTACCTGAATGAGGTGATGAATGCACTGTCAGCAAGTGTGTTGATGACACCGAGTTGTGTGTGCTGGAGGGCAAGGCTGCTCTTCTGAGGGACCTGGACAGGCTGGAGAAATGGGCTCACACCAACCTTGTGGTGCTCAACAATGAATCTGAAAAATTAAACAGAATAAGCCTACACAGTGGTACAGGCTGGGAACCTGTGGCTAGAGAGTGAAGTTGCAGTAAATGACTTCACTTTCCTGGTGGACACCAAGTTGAACGTGAGTCAGAAATGTGCCTTTACTTAGCAGGAGTGAAGCCAGTAGCTGAGAGAAGTGCTGTCAGCTTGGCATTTGTGTGACTGCATCTGAAACAGTGTCTAGCTTTGTGCTTCCCAGTATGGAAGAAATGCTGACATAGTGGGTCAGGTCTAGAAGACGACTGCCAAGATTATTAGGGAGCAGGAGCACATAATGTGAAAAGAAAAGCTGGAAGAGCTGTGTGCTCTTGGCATTGAGAGAAGACATGGGGAAGGATCTTGTTTTCAATTAATGGGAGGGTACAGAGGAGGTGGAAACAGACTCTTCTTGGAGGAGCTGGGTGACAGGGCTAAAGGCAACATAAAAAGTTCCAGCAAGTGGTGTTTCAGTTAGACACTAGGAAAAGATTTACACCATGAGGATGGTCAAATGCTGGGACAAGTTGCCGAGAGAGGTTATGGGGTCTCCGTCCTTGGGGATACTCTGAGAACAACCTTGAGCAGCCTTTGAAGCCTGAAGATTGCTCTGGGTAGAGGATTGAAGCATTTGACTTCCAGAGGCTCCTTACATTTAAATAACTCCTTGCTCCCTATCAGATGGTATGGTTGCACATCTGGCTGTTCTCACCCCCTCTGCATGCAGCTGGTTCTGGCCCATCTGAAGCTTGTGGCCCAGAGGGTGGTGGAGCTTTGTAGAACAGTGTGATTATCTCAAGTAAATTCTGCTTTACAGCTCAAATCCTGTTTTTTAACCTGACTTCTGCATAGTCAAAGAGTTGAAGTGATTAGTACTTTGAATTTTCACGTCTTAATGGAATAGACTAATCCTGAATAACGTATCTTCTTTTGTGGGATTTTTTATTTTTTTTTTTTTAATAATAATAGTTGGGGATTTTTTCTGTAATATGCAAAAAAACTTTTCCCGCTCTGCAGAAGTAGCCTGATTTCTTGTGTATCCTTTCAGGCAATTAAATAAATATATAACTATAATTGGAAACAGGCTTACTCTGTTTCTTTATTGAGGTCGGGGTTTTTTAGTCAGTCGTTTTTGTTTGTGGGTTGCTGTTTGGTTTGGGGTTTTTTGTTTGTTTTGTTTTGTTTGATTTTGTTTGGTTTGGTTTTTTTAATTCATAAATCCAGACATTTTCATGAGCAAGCTGCCTGAGGTTTATACTTACTTAATAAAGGAATAGAAAGTTAACTTGTCTGGAATGGGAGTTAGACAGCATGTTCTAGTATAAAATACTTTGTTGTAATGTATAACTAAAAAGAGATAATTTGGAAGTTTCTGTCTCTGGATGTTATTACAATGTAAAATAGGCAAACCTGAATAAAATAGTCACATAATTTTACTGTAAAGGCAATGTAAAGTGCCTATTGATTTGGTCTTTGTTTCATAGAATTGCCTTTGAATTCTCTCTGAGCTCAATTCAGAAATTCTGTTGATTTTTTTTTCTGCATGTGTCCTGTTATATATACAAGTGGAGAATTAGTATGAAGAACCAGAGTTTTAGAATCAATCTTTAAGAGGGCAACTAGTTAATTATTTTATTTTCCCCTTCCTCCCCCCTGTGCTTTATGGTTTTCTTAGAAGAGAATGAGTTAAATTTACCCTAAATTAGTCACAGGTCTTAAAAGTATATTGAATTAACTTTGGTTTTGGAGGTTGTAGTATAAGGGTAGCCATGAGGAGCTACTAATAACTATGTCCTTCATTATTTTGCAAATACACACACGTACTCAGTTTTAGCATCTACTTATGAGTGCAAGGGAAGAAATCCTAACCCCCAAAATAATGTGTATTCCTGGGAATAAATTCTGTGTGAATAAGACAATTTCTAGCAAAACCAGATAGTGTTTTCTGGGTGTCTTCGGCGTGCTTTAGTTCCTTCAAAGTAATGATGACATGCAGATCAAAGCAGACTGGGTTAGTGCTAAATGGAGTTGTTTAAAAAAAGTTTCTTTTTGAAACTTAAAACCTCGGTATGAACTTTGAACATAAAAAAAATATTCTCAAACCAGTCTACCCACGGCTTGCTGTGAAAATAAATCCTTTCACATTCCTAACACCAGACAGTCCACCTTAATCATGCCTTGCTTTAGCTATTATGTACTTTATTTTCCCTAGTACTCCCTGGATCTACTTACTTTTAACTCCGCTTGATGATCTCTTAAACTGCCCACCCAGCTGCTGTATCCAGCCAGCTGTAACCAAAGGCACCCAAGAAATGTTCTGGTGCAGTAATTGTATCTTATGTCCCCAATTCTCTACAACCGAGGATGCTTCTGATAAAGAAATTGTTTATCTTTCTGTTTGTGTGTTGCATTCTTAAAAATGTTAGTGAATTTAAATGTCTACATAGAATTGAAGACCTGAGAGCAGTATTCGATTTTCAAAATGGAGTCAGTGGGACGCAAGTCTGTAAAATGCAAAGTTTTGGGCTTTTTTTAATACAGTTTGCCATTCTAATTGACTAAGGAAATAAGATTTCCATGTTACACAAACACTCGATTACATCCTGAAAATGGGCAAGCTATTGCACAGGTGGATTATGTGCCGTTTGGAGTAGGTGGTTCCAGTATCCCTGATTCTTCAAACATTCTAGCCTCATGCCCTTCTGCTGCAGTATGATATGTTGTCATACAAACCAGTTTGAAAAGGGAGTCTCTTATGTTTCATCTCTTTATAGAGGTATGGTTTTTATTGTTGTATATTGTTAGTCATGACTAATCTTTAAGCTGTTAGGTGTTCGCTTCAGAGATGCTTCTTACTTTTACTGTAATACAAATAGGGTTCCATTTCTCTCACTTCTTGTCTATTGTGCTTTTTCCCTTTCTGAATCTTCTAGAGAGTTGTTTAATGCAATTAAAACACGCTTCGTGCTATGCAGGATGTTAGTTGTGTGACTACATAGGTAGATTTTTAAAGCCATTTGTGCCTGTTTAAATTTTCAGACGATAAGACTTAAATCCTCTAATGAATACCTTGACCCTATTGATAAAGTATTGTTGTATCTACATATCCATCAGCAATTAAAAATCTGGTCCATGGATTGTTCCCCTGCAAGTTTTAAGTCTGTTACGAAATATGATGCAACAGGATATGTGATAATGGGGGGGATGACTGTTGTTAAACATTACCCTTTCCCAATGTGCTAGGGGATAGACTACATTAGACATATTTCTCACTGCCCCCTCCTTTGAGACTGTGTTTGTTCAGAAAGCTTTGTGCCAAGTTGGTCAAGTTTGTTTTCACCAGAGTCCTGTTGGGCCTCTTTGTGGCTGAACTAAACACCTTTCACCAGTACCTTCTTGCCTCCTGCTTTTTAGTTGCCTGGTTGCACAGCTTGGATGTCTTTCCTCGCTAGTAAACACAAGCTCACCTGTGTGCTTTCACTGCCTGTTAGACAGTGATTTTAGTTGTCTTTCCACCTAGGTCTTACTTGCCTAGCATCAGGCACTGGAATAGTGTCTGCTGCTATCAGCGATCATCTGGTTTTGTTCATAATGAGATTAAAACTGGGTACAGGTACCAGTTGGCATTTGTTGAAAGGGCTGGGGTGAACTTGTATCTGTGTCTCGTATCCTGATGCAGTTTGATACTCGTTTGTACACTGCTCAGCATGGATACTTGAAAGCCTGGGTGCAGTTAGTGTTGCCTCTGGTGCTGTGATGCCTGATCTGTACCAGCAGTCTCCCGCTTCACGCAGCTGCATCTTCCAGTCTGTGGTCCATCCAGCATCCCCTCTGAATGCACTGCTGCTGAGTTGTAGCTGATAAAATAATGCTGGGCTACAAGAGAAGTTTCCTGAACACTTCTCTGATTCTAACTAATGTAGTGGTGCTGGTGTACTCCTGCCTTGCTTCAGCGCCCAAACAACCATGGGCTTTGCACAGGTTGCACATTGCTGGTGTTTCTGCTTCTGTCTGCACTTTAGTTTGAACAAACACTGTTTTGAAAGTATTTCTGCTCTTTGCAGTATGTGCTTGTACAAATAATCTTGCCTCCCTATCACTGCTGCCATGCTCTGGCCATTTGGACCATCGATAGCCAGGAAAAAAACCCAAAGAGAGAACTGATCTGAGTTACAGCTATTCTGCTCTAAAGTCACAAAGGCACATGCCAGTGAAAAATAAGGGAAAGTGCAGGAGCATGGATGAACAGAAGGGGTGGATCAGAAACAGGGCAGGATCAGCTCTGGTGCAAATTAAAACAGCTTTAGAAACTACAGGCTCTTTCTCAAACAACATTAGCATCATAAAAAGATAGTGGAGGCAGATTTCCAGCTTGCTAAGTGCATGCTTCATAATAACTATAAAAATTACTTTATAATTTCTGAAGCTTTCAGGGAAGTGTGGTTGAAGTCATACGGTGATCTGGGCAGCGATAGCAGGGAGCTGGACCTGGGGGAGGAGAACAGCCCAACACAGGAACAAGAAGTGTAAAGGAAAAAAAATGTGCTTATTTTGCTGGTTTGTTTTTGGTTTTTTTTTGGGGGGGGGGGGGGAAGATTCTCTTGTGGCGCCTTACAAGCAGAAAGAACTATTCTTAAGTAAGTGCCTGTGTGTTACACTGGCACTGCAGCAGGATTTCCATAAACCACATGGTTCTTGATCATTACAACTTTGTGAGCTTCTCAAGGTAATACAGTTTGTTCCCCCAGCTTATGTCTCATCTACCACTGCTTGCTTTTGCTCCCGTAGATGTGTGCAATCAAACTGGCAATGGGATTCTTCTGACAAACTCTGTATTCTTGGACCTTATCCCTGTGGATTTCTGTCTCACTTTCATGCAGCCAAGTGCAAGTTTTATCAGTACCTAGCAAATGCTGGATCGGTAATTGAACTTTTCCTTGTGATAGGTCAGGCTGCTTAGGAGCAGCTTTACTAGTCGTGGTAGAGGAAGATGAATGGGCTTGTCAAGCTGAAGTAGAGACATGGTGACTTGTTCAAGAGCAGTAAGTCTGCTCTTTTATGTAAGCAGGTTGGATTGCATAGTCTCAGGGGGCCATGTGTCATTTTCGCCTGGGTGTCTGCTGTCACAGCTTTGCAGCCAGGTTTGGCAGACATCAAAGTAAAAGTCTTCCCATACTTGAGGAGGCATGCCTAGCTATGGAGGTAGCAGGAAAGGAATGAGTGTCCTAGTCGCAGCAGCATCACCACAGTGGGGAAAACCCATGTGCAGATGTCTTCTGTGACTTTGTGAGCAGAATTCAGAAATAGCACTGGTTAAGAGCCTGCTATGCGGTGTCACTGACATCTCCTAAGTCAGGAGGATGACCTGGATCTCTCTGATCTGCAGGACCTCTCTGTCTAATGTAGCACCAAATAACAGACACAGGTACTGACAGTTGTCTTACCTAACCAGAAGTACCCAGTCCAATGGCGAGCTAGCTATGTTTGCAGTGCTGTCAGTCATTTTCTTCTAACCCTGGGAACTATATGGAGCAGCCATGGAAGGAACAGAGTCAGTGATGAACACAGCCGAGGCTGCACTAACTCCACATGATATATTTTGTTACTAAATGGGCTTATGGGCAAGCAGTATTAGAAAGAAAGAATATGTGAGTCTAGTAAATGCTGCTTTTCAGAGCACATGCTTGCTGGCATAGTAACTGGCTATAAAAAGAGGTAAGGCAGCAGCTTTCCATCAAAAAAAAACCACAAATAACCTGCAAAAACTTGGGCAGTATACAGTTGAATTACTGAACAAGGCACGAGATGATGTGGCTACTGGATAGCAAGCCAAAGGATTTTGCTGAGCTGGGGGCCATTACATGACCGTTAGCAATCTGCTGTTCAACAGGCTTAAATCTGGTACCTCAGATGATCCAGTTCTACAGCAGTCCAGCATAACTGTCAAATTACAGTCTGAATCTTTTAATAATTATTCCCTTTTTTTTAGATTGCAGTGTTCTGATTTAAAGCATAAAAAGTAAAGAACTTCCTGATTTGTATTAGACTATATAATTAATGTTGAATGATTAAATCTGTTTCTGGACAAGGAATTTTCTCCTTCACATGGGGAAGTGAAATTTTTCAGGTATGCTTTGGCTATTTAAGTGTTTTCTGTGAGGAGATGTCTTCTTGTTCTTTCCCAGCAAGCATGAACTAGAGACGAACAGTAATAAGAGTGACAAGGTTTACAGACTACAGGAGAATTGTGGAGAGAGGGGCAGTTTCCTTTTGTTTCTTATTGCTATGAAGAAGAGAGGAGTAAGGGGAGGCACGGTCTGTGTTTGTGATACCATAAACATTATCAGGGTAGGAGAAAAAACACACAAGACTGCTTTTGCTTTCCTCTCTCTTTTGCAGCGTCTGGCTACGATCATTCCTTGATAAATCAGCATCTTTCAGTGAGAGAGGTCTTTTATGAGAAAACGGGGAGGGAAGTCTAAAATAATTCAGTGTTCTTAAAAGACAGAATATCACTTCTCTATCTTTATGTAAAAAATATTCTAGATATACTTTACGTATTTGCTGCATTTTGACTGAAACAAGCAAGGTAAAAGGAGATTATCATAGGCACCAGCACTTCACCAAGTATCATTTGCCAAAGTGAGATGTACTTATGTACATGTACTTGGTGATGAGAGCCAGGGTCTAATTTTGTACATCTGATCTCAGAACTGTCAATCTGTATTGAATCTTCTGGAAAAGCTTTGGAGACTCTTTCAGGTTATTTTTCTCAATGCAGATATGGTTTTCTTCAGTACAGTTTTTGATAATTAAAACTCTGCCAAAACCCTGCATTTTGTCATGTTTAATCTCTCTCTTAAGAACTAACTTTGTACTATATTACTGGAGGTGAATTAACATAATGGAGTTTTAATTTAAAAGAATCCAAGGCAGGCCTGTGGAACAGCAGATACATAAGCCTGGTGCCTGTTGTGACTGAAATATTAGCAGAAATTATGTAATAATGGACCAGATTAGCAGATGCATGGATAAATGTGATGTTCTGAGGAACAGTCCACATAGCATTGTAAGGGAAAGTCTGGTTTCTCAGACTTGGTTATCAGGGAAAATGCATTTGATGTAATCTGCTTGGATTTTCAAAGGGCACTTCACAAATTCTTCACATGATTTGGGAAAGAGGCAGGGTCCATTGCATGCAGAAGTCACTGGTTAAAGATAGGAAATGGGTAGAAATAAAGAGAGATTTTTCACAGTGGTTGAAGATTATTGATAGTGTCCCAGGTAGATCAGTGCTACGACCTCTGCTGTTTAATGTAAAAACATCTCTTCTCTCTGGAAGAGATGGCAAGTAGTAAGATGATAGCCTCTGGACAGTGCTACACAGTGTCAACTGCAAAATAATTTTATGAGATGCAATAGGAAATAGCATATGAAACTCATTATAGCTAAAGGTGAAAGGTTCACAATATCTTGAGGTTATAATAAAAACTGAAGAAAATCAGCTTGGCTCTTAGTACCAGCCCAAAAAGTAAATTAGATATCTAAAGAGACCATGCCACAACCATGTAAATTCATGCATTTTACATGTTGTGCATAGCTCCTCATCTCCTAACTCAAAAAGGTGTTAGTGGCACTGGAAATAGATCCCAAAAAGCAGAATGGATCCTAAAAGTTGCACTGAAACCATTCCTTGAGAATGAGGGTTAATCAATATGTAAAAGGGTAAAAGATTGGTATGACAGAAGGGTAATCGCCTGTAAAATGTGATATGACAGTGGTCTGTAAAGTCAGAGGGAGTAAATAAGAAAAGTTTTTGCTCTCTACCTTTCAGTTCTTGTATACAGTGAAATGAAATTTAGCAAGTGGCACATTAAAAACAGATGTTTCTTTACAGTGAATAGTTAAGTTGTGAAATAGGAGTAGACTGTGGCTGTTAAAATTTCCCATAGATCAGGGAGGTTTTGAACAAATTAATGGAATAAAAAATAAGATTATTAATATAGAAACAGTACGTCTGGCTAAAGAATTCATCAAGTGGTATATTGCCAAAGAGCGAGAGAGTGTCATGGGAAAGTATCAGTTCATGCTTGCTCAGTTATTTTATTTTGCATTGATATACTCTGCTCGCAGCTCTCTGGACAAGGTATTAGACAAGAAGCATCTGATCCAGTGTGGCCATTGTTGTAATAAGCTTTGAAAACAAAAATGGGGGGAAAAAAATGCATATACTGGTAAGAGCAAGCTTTTTAAAGAACTAAAGTTATATATTATCTGTTTGATTTCGTATCTGTGAAGTCTAAAACCAATGGAAATTTAGCTGCAAATCAGCTATAATTCCATTTCATGAAAATATGCAATAAATTGTATTAATAAAACATTGACATATAAACATTAGAAGTGGTAAATGAGGTTGTTAGATTGGAAGAAGTAATCTAGGTGTCATTAATCATTTGAGTGTATATCATGAAAAATCATCTTCAGTGTTCTTTAAGCTAATGTTTTGAAATAGAATTGCTGTTAGGGATAGAATTCTTTCAAGGTAGGAATAAACTAGTTTTTCTCCCATTTAGAATTTTGGATATATAATCCTAAGCAAAGTTTGCCTTTGTTTTTGACGTTCAACACTTGGTTTCTTTCTAGTCAGTCTGAAATACCTTCTGAAATAGCAAAGGACTCTTAGCAGGCTTTGTCAGACCTACAGTCATTTTTAATGTAGTTACAAAGCTCATTAAAGTTTTTACCTTCTTAGTCTGCTGTAGAAGCCAGGTCATTTTTCAGGTTTACATATTGAATATCAATTGAACTTGTAATCTCAAGAACACACTGGCTTCAAGAATCTATTCTAATTTTTGGAGTACTGGATGCCATGGAATCAATCAAACAGTAAGGACCTTCATGAGTAAAGATGAACAATGAAGGATTTCAATTTCAGAACAAGGTCGATCGCTTAGTTGCTGGACTAAAGAAATTTCTTCTCTTAGCAGATTGTTCATTGTCTAAGCTTTTTTCAGTTCTTGCTTAAATAAATAGGACTGACTGGTAGGAGAAAAGATACTGGATTATATCAATTTCTGAGGTTGCAATGCCGGAAAAAAGTTTTTCTCTAGCATGCACAAGAAGGTAAATAAAACAGGAATGGCAACTCCTGTGGGTCTCAA
Source organism: Psittacus erithacus (assembly GCA_009867235.2). Taxonomy (NCBI): domain Eukaryota; kingdom Metazoa; phylum Chordata; class Aves; order Psittaciformes; family Psittacidae; genus Psittacus; species Psittacus erithacus. Next base: position 34,956 of record WYDI02042817.1, read on the forward strand.
AATCTTTTAAACTCATTCTGGTGTTTCATCCAGAGAATTCTTGTGGATAAGATAACTGAGATTCTGCCAGAAGTTCAGCACCATCCTGATCCTTTCTGATTACTTATATCTCAATCCTGCAAGCACAGGGATAGGAGCCTTTATTGTCATCAAGGATCCTTCATTTCTCAGTACCCAAAAGCTGCTTGCTCTTCTGTGAAAAATCATGGATTCCTTCATGAATTTGGATCGTAGTTTTCATTCAGAAACTGTCATTCTACATCTTTATCTTTTGCTGTATCAGGTAGGCATTTACTTAGATCACATATTCCTTTGATGTAACAGTTTCAGATTATCAAATTTGGTTGACATTGTGTCTTGCCAGAGATACCTTTGAACAGCTTCTTGTGTGCCGCCTTTTAGCTTTTAGCACAACTGCAGGATGGCGTCCAAAGAGATGTCTTGATGTTGTTTAATCCAGACTTCGGGAAGTTGCTGTTAGATTACTGCACTGGGGACAAAGAAAATTTTCAAAATACTTTGTCTGAGGGAAGAATAATTTAGTTATATGGGCTGGTTAGTGAAGTGTGGCATGATGTCGCCTGTGTGCTAAGCCAACAAAACAAAACCATTCCTGTCTTTCTACAGCAGTACTGTGACAATTTAAAATTAAACCCTACTGCAAACTGGTTAGCCTTAATCAGTACAAATGCCAATGGATTTGTTGGAGCACAGATGCTCTTTTCTTGTTATGACACATTTCTGCATGAACAGAGAGTTTTTTGTTTTCATGTGTAATAAGAAATTGAAACAGTGGGTGCAATAGTGAAATGTTCCAGCAGGCACAAGATGTAAGAATCTGGTGACCTGAATGTTGGGGTTTAGAATATAAAGAATGGGGTTTACATCAAAGTTTTGCTGTTTAAGGAAGACCATAGCAGACAAATGTACCAGGACTTTTAAAAGAATGATTAAAAAACAAGTAGGTCTGTGTTCACTAATATTCTTTGGGCATGACAGCTGAACCATATGCCAGGCAGGAGTGAGCAGAAAATTCCCTGGTTGATACACGCAGACTTCTCAGCAATATTAGCTGTGAAAACAACGTAGAAAAAGTGAAATTAAAAATTATTTTCTTTCTGTCATAGAGCATCTGCTTGCTTTACTTATGGCTTAGGTTTTTAAAGTAAGAATTAATTTTAAAACTCACTGTAACATACATTTTTTTTTTTTAAGCTTGGATGTCAGGAAAAGTAGTAATATTAATTGCTTGCTTATGCTTCTCTTTGTTTCTGAAGGAAGCTTCATTGTGCTGACTGGAGCCTTGTATAGACAAGTAGCATTGGTACACACTGATTGAGAAAGTCTCAAGAAAAGAAAAATTAATGTAAGAGACTTACACAGTCTCCGTCATTCCCTAGAAATAAAAAATGCCAGGTAAGGCATTATTTGGTCAGGAGAACCACAATCCACCTACTTGTGTAGACTCTTTATTAGTATGTCCTTTAGTTTAAATGAACACATACTAGTTCTGCCTTATTTGGCTTACATGACAATTGCCCGTGGATGCTGAAGGTTTTACGTTGTCCTTTCTCCTTTCTGTTTTACTTTCCACCCACTGACTACTGCAAACTGCTTTCCCTTGTTGCCTGCAATTTTCTTGCCCCTGGCAATCCAGATAGGCTTGTTACTCCTGCTGCTCTTTTTCCACTACGTTATCTGGTTGCCAGCAGGAACAGTGAGAACGTAGGAGAAATGGCATTACTGCTGTTACTGTCTTCTCTGTCTAGCTTCAGCATGACCCCTGGATGTGATCATAGTGAAAGTTCCACTAGCCATCAAGCACCAGGAGCTATTTTATGATCCCAGTGTCTGTACAGTTACTTCTTGTGGAAGCTTCAGGTGAATAGCTGAGGATCTCAATTACAAAGATTTTATTACTTGGGTAAAGCAGAATACTTCTTTCTTTAGACATTTTCTTGAAAATCTTTGTAACATTAAACCTGTGTACGGTGTTCCATTTCATGCAATTTTGATGCCAAATGGGACAGATTTTGCAAAATGATGGACTCTGGTAACTTGAATTTCTCTTTGCTCTGTTCCTTGCTTTACATAGGAAAGGTCAGTACTAGTATTCTACAAAGAGCTGCAATTATTTGTGTTGTATTACTGTTCACATCAGTCACTAGGTATGTTGATTATGTTAACAGGAGAATTGATAGAAGATCTAATAGGAGAACTGCAAGGCCAAGTTGAGGGTGGTGATTCTTCCTCTTCGCTCTGCTTTCCTCTGGTGTGACCTCCCCTGAAGTACTGCATTCAGCTCTGGGGTCTCCAGCATAATAGGGACATGATCCTGTTAGGGCATGTCCAGAAGGGCCACAAAAATGGTTATAGAGGGCTGTAAGACAGGCCAGGAGAGTTGGGTTTGTTCAGCCTGAAGCAGAGGAGGCTTCATGATGACCTTGCTGCAGTGTTTCAGTATTTAAAGGGGGCTTTACAAGAAAGAGAGACAGACTTTTACCAGGACCTGTAGTGACAAGAGAAGGGACAATGTTTTTAAACTGAAAGATGGTAGATTTGGATTGGACATAAGGAAGATACTGTTTTGTGATAAAGGTGGTAAGACATTGGAACAGGTTGCCCAGAGAAACTGTGGCTTCCCCATCCCTGGCAGTGTTGGATGGGGCTTTGAGCAACCTGGTCTAGTGGACAGTGTCCTTGTCTGTGGCAGGAGGGATTGGAACTGGGTGAGCTTCAAGGTCCCTTCCAACCCAAACCATTCTGCAATTCTGTGATTCAAGCTCAGGTTTTGGATTTTTTCAGTAAGCTTTATTCTCTCTCTGTGTTTTCTTTGGCTCGATACTTATTGTGAAGCCAAAAATCATTATAATGCAATATGGTTGTGTTTCATTGTAATTATACTAGAGTCAAGAATAATCTTCATAAATACAAACTGTAAGTGACATGCTATAATTAAATTTTGTTATCCACAGCCTTTATGTAAATCATCAAACAGTTTGTTTGCAGTGGGAAAAACAGACCAGTATTTCAGCAGAGGTGTTCTGGCCAAAGTTAAAAATATGCCTTTAAGTTACGTGTTTGTGTAAACTAAGGCTAGATTAGGTCCACTTCATCTTTCACCATTTGGCAGTGGGTATATTAAATGTTTTATCAGAAATGCAGCAGTTGCAATTCTGCTGATTTTCTGGCATATGTAAGGTGCAAGTGTTGATTCTTGTCACTGCAGTTACCTGAAGGGCTCATTCTTACTAATGTTGACTCAAGATTCTGGGAACAAGCAGGATGTATACTTCTTGGGTTAGAAAGAGTTAAATTGTTCCTAAAGTTGTCCCAGAAATGTCATAAAATGCTTGTGAAATATTGTGTAGAAAACTTATTTTGCTGTGGGAATCCATCTCATTTTAGACACGCAATGATGTCCCACAGTCTGTGTTTAGACCTTAAATGAATGTGTTGCTTTGAAGAAATGCTGACAGGTTAAATTACCATTTTGTTAAAAGGAAATTGATTTGTTCATTCATCTAGAAAAAAAAATCAAGATCTCTTAGAAAGATCAGTGGGGGTCACATTGTCTCTTAGCTTTACAGAAAGAAAAGCAGCACGTAAGAATGCTTCCAGGAAACAATAAAAGTATGTGCGTGTTTGTTTCTAGTTCAGTGCTTTTTTGAACATTGTTCGTCATCTCTCTCTGACAGTTTAATCTGCTCTACCTCACCATTCACTTGAATAGCACAGAAAAGGATACATCTTTAATGTAAGTGGAGTATATTTTACAAAGTTTCATACAATATGTATTTATGAGATAATTATAATGTGCCAAGTAGAGAAGTAGTCTGTCGCTGTTTAAAGAATAGCTTGCTTAAGTAAAAATAGGGAATTCTGCATACAATCCACATTCCTTGAAATGGCATGTATTCTTTTCAGTACTTTCAGTTATTTGGATAATAAAATTACACTAAAGTGTTGCCTAGTTTATTCAGAATGTGCAACCTGGAGACTATCAACAGTCTACAGCTAGAGCAGTGGTCCTCTCAGTTATTGTACTTACGAGTCAGGAGTCAGTGGTAGGGTACTGTGCTTGTTGTTTTCCTGACAGTCTGAAATACAGCGTGATATTTTGGGAGGTTCTACACTGAAAGATCTAGGTTGGTTTGTTTGCTCACCTTTTTACCTTATTAAAAGTACATTGTTTTTTATAAAACCAGTAGGTTTTGTGTTGAAATGCACTGACTTCAGATATTATTTCTAAATGCAGCTGTATGCTTTTAGAAAGTGGTGGAACAATGCTTAACTGTTTACAGTCTGCAGTTGGCTGACCTTGTGTACTAGCTATGCTTACTTTTAAAGATCCACCATGTAGTCCTTTTTGTATTTACAAGATCCAGTGACAGTGTGACCCTAACAACTGATACTCTTTCCTATGAAAAAACTTCCTCAGACTGAGACACTTCTTCAGGAACATCCTAAGATTTCTAAATGTGGAAGTGATTTTCAGATTTTACCATGGAGGAGTGTGTTTGATGTTAGCTCTGTGTTGCCATCCTCTTGCTTTTTGCTTTCCGTGGGTATGCCTTGGCAAGCAAAAAGTTTTGTTTTCAATTTTATCAGTGCAACAGCGCTGAAAATGAGGTTAACATTAAAGTTTCTGGCGGGTCAGTATCTACCAGAGGCTCTTCAGAGGGTTGGCTATAGGCTGCAGTGCAGTTTCAAACTTGTTTACCTGAATCTTAACATGGGTTTTAGACTGTGTTAAGCTGAGCAAACATACTTGAAAAATACATCCTGGACTCAGTCAATGTCAGGGTCAGGGAGCATTGTGCCCTACTTAGATTGGTCAGTCATACTCCCCATAGGGTTTCCTGTAGCTGTTTGCATTGCTGCATTCATTCCTACTTCACATTCTGGCCGTGCTCTCCAGTACTGGTTGCTTTACCCTCGGTTTTTCTAAGCAGTTCAGTCTGATAGGATTTCTTCAGGTTTTTTGCTCCATATACCGTGTCAGTCTGTTTATTCCATCTGCCTGTTATCTGTAAACCATTGCCTTGTAACTCTAGGTGATGCTTTCACTGTGTTGTCTGTTGAAACTGATTTTGAAGGGGACACACATTTGTCTTTAACTGAACTGATGTGGGTCGTTGCTTATCTTAAAGTGTGTTGAGTCTTCTTTGCAAAGAGGGTCCCATCCCAGCCAATGCACTGGCCACGTGTGTGTAAGGATAAGGAGAAACCAAAGAAGCATTGCACTACCTGAACGAGGGTTCTCATGCTGCCAACATGAGAGACGTTGCACTGGTTAAGAGCATTTCCAGCCTGTGGTTCATGTTCTTTAGCTTATCACCGGTGCTGTCTGTTCTGTGAGTCATCAGCTGCTGGTACTTCTTTATATAGGGACTGGGTGATATTTGTTCACTTTTGCTTGATGAAACAGTGGTGCTGTCAGCATTGACCTGTGGTAGAAAAGTCACTTTTATAGATATTCATTGAACTAACAATGTTTTATGCACTGTGTGAAAAGTGTATTGTATCTTTGGTCAGTGGAGCAGACTATAGCGAGCTTTTTCAGTACAACAAACAGTGTGATCGAGGTTAAAATGCCAGAACTATCAAGTATATCTGTAGTTAGCTTGACTTAATTTAATGAAATGTCAAACATTTCTTCTCATGCCTCTTTGGCTTCCAGTCTAGATAGAGAAGTCTTAAGGTGGTAATGTCAGTATTACAGTAGGTACAGATTATTTTACATTTAGTTAGTCTACTTAACCTGAAGAGTGAAGAGCTAAGCCCTAAGAGAGTTCTGAGCCTAAAAAGGTTATTAAGAAGAATATCTCTTGTATCAGTAACTAAGCTGCCACAAATTAAATCAGATTATTAAGGCCTTAACAGCCAGTTGCATTGGGAGCAACTCCAAAGTCTTATCTGGACTTCAGAAAACTTTGAGGGGTTTGTTATTTTAAAAATAATTTTCTAAAAACATGGTGCCCTGGAATGAATACAAAATGATCTGCAATTACAGGTAAGACTGATGGATATTCCAGTGCATGATTACAGAATGATACTTCTTTTGTTCTGTCTTACTGAATTGCTGCTCCCTAACAATTAAAAAAAGATAAAATGTGCCCAAACAGATGCTCATTTTAACTTGTGCTGCTGGTTTGGTGGTTTTTTCTTTTTCCTCCCCTATCTGCAGGGGTATTGTCTTTGTCTATCACAGTATATCTTTGATTTGGCTGCGCAATATCTTGTCTCTCCTGCCATCTGCATATGTACCTACCCCACAGTGGATTTACCACATTTCATTTGGATGATGAATGCAAGTACTGTAAACACCACCATTAAAATTAATGTAGCAATTACTTTAACTACGTCTATGCAGAATTTTTCCCTTGAACTGATAACTGCTTCTAGTCTATGCTGCAGCTGCCCCTGTTGAATCCCTGTAAATGTATCAAGTCAAAGACGACCAACGCCATACTTAAAATCCTTTTTTTTCCTCCACAAACTGGAGTTATGAAAGAAGTGTGTCTGAAAGAAAATATTCCACCTGGATGAAAGTCTTTGTGCCTGAGTCAGTAAGCAGAAGTCTCAAATTACCAAGTTGAGCAGGAACTTTCAGCCTTCTACTTTTCAGGAACTTGTGCCAGCATAAAAAGATTGTAACATAAGTTGCTAGACTCTCTATCCCATAAACATATAAAAGAGGAAATAATTAATTCTCTCATTACCCTACACTATGTTTTATTCAAATCAACTCTCAACAGTATTGCTACTTTTCAACCTTGATATTTAAAACAGCGTTACATTAGTGATCATTCTACAAAGGGTGAGATGTTGGCTTATCAGTTGGTTTTTTCGGCTGTACTTTGATGTGTAAAATGTAACACTGAATTTGATAATGTTAAGTTCCACTCACGGAGGTTTAAAGTGGCAGAAGTGCTTTCATCATTTCCTGTTGATGCCTTCCGAAGTTTTGGCACAAACTTTAGAATATTACTGGTTTTTAAAATAAACCAAACACCAAACCAAAGCAAAGCAAGTACCTCCACAGCCACTTCTCCATAACTTGTATCTCAAGCTTTGCAAGTGCATTTGGTGCATAAAGCTTTGAAGACATCTTCCTCCAGATCCAGGTATCCAGCAAGAGCCCATTAATTAAAATTTGGCAAATCTTTAATCTTTACTGTAAACATGTAAAAATTAGCTTTAGCCTAACCTTTTCTGGTACATCATAATTATAGCCATCTCTCCCAGCCGTACATGAAGTATGTATGCACATTTGAATGTTTCATTTTTAATTTTGGTCTCTTGGCAATTTTTATCTCTGTGGTGCTCTTTACTTTGCAGAGAGGGGAGTGGTCAAGGACAGAAGAAGAGCACTAACTAGGGCTTTTTTCAGCTGTGTTTAGGGGGGGGCTTGGTATCCTGGGAGTTCTTGAACATAACTTTTGACTTGCTTCATTTGTGTTAGTCCATCCTGGTAGCAAGGATTAAAATTACCAACATCATGACGTGACTCTCCTCAGTATACCAGGTTATTAGGCATTCTCCTAAACCACGAAGCTGTTTGTGATTCTCTTCTGCAATAAATTATGATTTATAATGTAGGACATACTCTTTAGTAAATATTTTAGAAACTCATCTTTTAAAAATGAGCTGTTTAATTGCAGTATCCAGAATAAATAAAGTAGTTATCTTTTGAGCTAACTGCTTGAAACAGAAGATGGTTTTTAGCAAAAGCCAGGTTCTTTTAAAAAACAAGCAGTTTTGGTATCTTTTTTTTTTATCCTTTTAGTGAAAGCAATTCATTATCACTTGTCTTTCCTAGGATGTAGAAACCATGTAATGTACACTAATTTTAGTCAATAATGTATTCTATTTTATTTTAATAATACTTTTAATTGTGAGAGACTATGCAAAGTCTTATTTCTTTGAGCTTGGCTCACTTAGCTATTCCACAATAATGTTTACATGAAAAACTGCTTTTCTCAGATAAGGAATACACTTTCATTTAAGCTGCAAAATATATTCAAATCTTTTAAGGTTAAACTGTGGATGTACAGACAGTGTTATATTGTAAAATAATGGTTGCAGATGATGATTAGATCCATTGCTGATCTTTGCTCATTATATAGACAATAGATTTTTTTGGTGCAGGAAATACATAGCATTTTCTTCTCATAGTTAAACCTGAGTATTTTTTTACTGATTTTAATAGCTTTCCTAAGCAGTACAGTGTAGTACAGTATGTCTCCCTTTTCTTCATGTTCCCAAGATATAGAACAGCTGCTGTGCAATCACGTGCTAGTGCTATATTCAGTGAGAAATTCTGCTTCAGTATTAAAGCATTTCAAATGTAAATTGAGAGGTACATAATCTCATGAAAGACTTGTGTGTTCAATATGTGCTTCCTAAAGGAATGTTAGGGGCAGGATGTTTTAAAAATACTTACCTGATCCCACTCACACGATATTTTATCATTCCTTATAAATTTCCAGGAAGCACTATGGCAGTATTTCAAAGGAGGAGCTCCTTCTAAAATCCTGTTAACATTACAGTTGTCCTTCTTCAAACTCACTTCTATGATGATGCCAAGGGAAAAAATAGTAATTGGACAGGTGGTGCAACTGCTCTCAAAATCTCATTGTTACCTTGCTCTACTCATGTCTTTCTGTACCCAACCTTTTTTCATCTTGTACTCAAGTCTTCAAGCTCCTGTGAGTGATTGTCTCTTTGTTAAATATTTATAAAGCTATGATATCAAAGTGTTGCTTTTAGCAGTGTTGCTAATAAGCTCGCAGAAGATTTACTGTTCATTGCCAAAGCAGAAAGTGTGATGTCCCTAACTGATTTTATGAGAATCTTTCCTTAGACTTTAACAGGTAGGTTGTGTAACCAGTATTCTGTATTTTTGTTTAAGCTAGAACTTCTGTTTGGCAATGGTAGATTTACAATAGTAGAAGCACAGTTTCTAATTTTGAATGAGATAGTTAATGTTTGGAATTCTGAAATAATACAGGATTTAATTAGCAAACATTGCATTTAGTTTTTGCTGTATTGTTTGCTGCAAAAGGTTATGGTATTTGTGGTTATTATAAATGTTTTGAGGTTATGGTAAAGTCATGACATAACACTTCTGTCATCGCAGAACTTGAAAATTTAGTGAATAGGTCTGCCTGCCAAACAAATATCTTGTCTGTGTCCTGTAAAATTCTATTCAAGTCTTATTTTATTGAGATAAAACACTTGAAAATTGTCATTTTAATATTGTCATTTTTATGCCGCTATGATGTTTTTATAATAAGGCATATTAAAAAAATACCCTAAGGATTTTAAATGCTGGGTTTATACAGACAGCAGAGCAAGACCAGTGACATTGGCACTGCACACTACCCATATGAGCCTACGAGCTGGTGAAACTGCTTTATAGCAACCTAAGTTGCAAAAGCAGCCCTCAGAAGCTTTCCTGGTCCAAGGTTGTGGACTGGCTGGACCATCCAAGCCACTTCCCTGCCACCCATTTCCCCCATTTTAGGAAGAAACATGTATATTACATGCTCCTCGCCTTCAAGAGCTTGAAAGAACAAACCAAGTTTCTTTTCTCTGAATCACTGCCTGGTTCCAGCATTGGCCTTGTTAGTTTCCTGTCCTCAGAGAACACGTAATGGGTTGGAAGCTCTTAATGGAAAAGAAAAAAAACATCACAAAAAGAAGGCAGACTGGGCCTCTTTCAGCCATTTTGAGATCCAGACATTTGTTGCATTAGCTCATATTTTGTCCTTTTTCTCATTGAGTCGAAGTAGAAGCTTCTTTGGTGGTGGATGTAATTGGTCTCTTAGCTGAAGAGAACTGAAGACTGCACATGGGCAGATCTTGAATATTTTTCAGCAGGGCACTCATGAGCCATGGCAGCTTGAGAGAGGCAGCAGCTTTTACATCTTGGTTTCTTCTGGACTTCCAAATAGGCTGGGAGCCAGCTGTCACAGCCAGAGCACAGAGGCAGCTTCTCCCCTGTCTTTCTGTATTTCTGCTGACATGTTTAATGGCTAATTCAGAAAAGAAAACTAGAGTGTGGCCCACCAAATTTCCAAGGCATAAAAGACCTATGCCCGTTGTAGTGTTAAAGGTGAAAGACCTTGTGGATATTGTATGAAGGTGAAGGACGTTAATACAGTTTATCATATCATGTATTTTAAGTAGGGAATTGCTTTCTGAGTTAGTTTTGACCTTGTTGCTTCTCTCCTTGCATTTTTTTAGAGGCTGGTTTCTTGCTATCACATCAAATATAAGCTGTTTGCCTTCAGCTGAAGGGCGTTCATGGACTACTCCCATTTTATCATCTTTCATTTTATTTTGATAATGTGATGATTATAGTTGCAATAGCCATTTGATAAATTTTCCGTATCTCTGTGCTGATTCTTGTGTTTTTGGGGAGTTTCTCTTGGGTCTGTTCAAAGCCACATAATTGCTCTGTTTTGTAATCTATCTTCAAATTTTTCCTTTCCCTTGACTGAGAATCTTTTCATTTGGAGAGTGTCCTGTTATGCAGACAACTATCTTGCTCTTTTTATTTTATTCACATTTCTATATCATGACTGTATAATATATAACCCTTTGTTGTGCACGAGGCTGTAAGTTTTCTTAATGGAAGCAGATGTCACTGTTTTGTTCAGGGACTTAAGGAGTACATGCTGCATATTCTTACAATTCCCAGATGTTACAATAAGGTGTGTAATTGTTCAAGCAATGTGCCTACATCTTTTAGTTGTTGAAGACTCTTCTGCCATCTGATACATCCATATTACATCAAAAATAACTGAAGTTTTTTCAGTATGCAGAACAATTAATGACATTCATAATTTTTGTTTTCTGCGCTGCAGTAACTTGAGGTTTTTAGTTCTGTAGAGCCACCCTACCCATTTCTCCTCTGAGAAGATGAGACCCTCATTTCTTCTATGCATTTCCAGTCCCTTGCCTCAATCCATTCAGATCTCATCTTCAACATATCAACAGTACCACCATGCCCCAGGTTCCTCTCAGACTGCCTGAAGGCACCATCGTATCTCCTTATACTCTCAACACCCTCCCTCAGGTTTGATGTTTCCATTCTGGAAGAGGCAACATGTTCTGCAGCTGACACAAGCTACCTGTGTACTCCAGAATTAAATGCATGGCAGCTGGTGCTGTTACCTTCTAATTTCACATGATGGAAGAAGGTTTTGTACTTTCTTGTTGTTATGGGCACTAGTGGGATCTTCATTATTGATTTCTAGGAACATATTTTTCAGGCCCTTGTTCTTGTCTAATTTATTTTATAGTCTCAAGAACTATTGGTGGTCAATAGGTTTTGACAGATAATATACCATAAACTACTCTCATTAACAAATTTTACTGAAAGTCATTCTTTCAAGTTAGTTTTGAGATTGCATCTGTTGAAGGTAATGTGAACTGCTGGTTGATTGAAAAGAGTGTAGAGTTTTTCTTGGGTTTGTACAGTCTTTCATTAAAGCTTGAAACTATCCAATATTTAGAGTAATGTAGTCTGTGTCTGTGTCTGAAAACACATAAAGCTGCAGCACTGAGAGCTGTGACAGGTAATGTAAACATGCAGTGGCTTTCTTGAGGAATATAAAGTCAACTGTATCCTGGGCTGCATCAAAAGCAGTGTGACCAGCAGGTCAAAGGAGCTGATCCTGCCCCTCTGCTCTCATGAGACCTCACTTGGAGTACTGTGTGCAGTTCTGGTGTCTTCAACATAAAAAGGACATGGAACTGTTGGAACAAGTCCAGA
>WYDI02042818.1:0-11307 GCA_009867235.2 Psittacus erithacus
CTACTGTTACAAAGCCATCACACTTAGCATTACTTAAAACTGATTCTAAAGGTTTATATATTTCATTTTGTAATTTTTTGTCCATCTTTGTTTCACTGCCTTCTGTTAGTTTTATTTGGTATCCTCCCTAGCTCTTGCACTGGAACACACAGTGAGCAGGTAATCCCCGTTCTCACTTTCCATGTACTCAGATTTTATTGACCTGTGTCATATACCTCTTGGTCTCTTTTTCCCAGACTGAAGAGTTCTTGCTTATGAATCTTCACTTAAGAAATCTTCACATAATTGTTTCTTATGCAGAAGTAATTCTAAACTTTTTGACCATGCCTTCTGCCTTTCTTTTAACCTTTTGCAATTCTCCTATGTCCTTTCAGTCTGACCTACATAAAATGTGCCAGTACTTCTGCACAGACTAATTTTTGTACTTTTGAAAAACACATCCAGGGTTTACCTATGTCTGTCAGGTTTTATCTGTGACTGCTAGACAGATGCCACTTATTCCAAGTGTCTTAGCATCTGTAGCTTCAGTGAAACCAGGCCAACATCAACATCAATTTCTGAGCATTAGATATTGGTAGAACTTTGACTGCTAATTTAGAGAGAGTAACATTTGCTTGTTGACAAGTTCTATTCAGCCAAGAGCTGTTCAGAGACCCTCTCCAGGAGCAGAGATTCTCTGTAGCGCTGGTTACTCATAGACCATGGTAAAACTTCTCTTGAAATTATACCCCCAAATGTTTTAGTCAGTTCTTTATTCTGTAACTTGAACAGAAAAGATGACAGATGGTGTTTTCTTTGCCTGACATGGAGGAGTTGTTTGTGCTGGCATAGAGTAAATGGTATTTCGTTAATTTGCAATGATTTGGTGTGGTTTTGAATAAGGACAGAAAGAAAAAGGCCCTTGGTGAGTTTCACTGCTCCATTAAAACCTTCTTGCCCAGTCATACTGCATCCGTTTCAGTGAATTCCTGTGAAATTTTTAGTCCAGCATTTTTTCCCGTCAAAGTGAGACACTGAAGACAGGATACACAGTAAGAATACACAGTGTCAAATATGAGGTTCTGGTTTTCCCCTGACTATTCATGTTAATTTTACTCTAAAGATGAAATAATTCTGTTGTGACAGGAGCTTTTGCTGTAGTCATTGGCAGTTGCCTAGTCCATCATCTTGGACAATATTGACACCAGTCTGAATAATACTAAACTAGTGCATCCTTAATAACGGTAGACAAGGTCTTCTTCACTGATGATGCTAATGATTCTCTCAGCTTCATTATGGCATGCCACCTTGTCTGTTCCAAGGGCTTCTGGTGCCAGTACAGAGGTTTTACTCCTCAGAGTGTAATAGGTGGAAAAGCAGACTTGCCATAAAGTTCCTTCCATTCCTTTATTTTGTCAGCCCTCATTCAGAGATGAAGGACTTGCAGCAATTAACAGTAGATTTCCTGAGTATCTTGGTCATTCACACAAATGTACCCCACAGTGCCTCAATGGAGGAGGCAGTAGTACCACCACTGGTGAAACAGGCAAAGAGTCCTTTCAAGAGGAACATGTAGCCGAACTGACTTGCAGTTGGGATTCTGTATCTAGAAGTGATAATAAAAGTCAATGGAAAACTTATGAAAGGCTGAAAGCTGGAGAGCAAAGAAAGTATGAGATCTTTAACAAGACAGTGCTTAATTCATAAAAGAAACTACTTCCAATGTATTTTAATTCACTGCACTTAGTGGAAAATATGGACTTTAAACTTAACAGCGCACTATTATGTTCCTACAACTCATTTCTGTTTTAACACCAGTGCTGTATTATTAACCTTATAAATTTTATTTTATCAATCATTCTAAACCACATTCTTCCTGATCAGTGACTGTTACCTTTTTCGAACACTTATTTATTACTTCATGCACAGTTTGTAATTAATTTGTGTAGTTTTGTTGCAATTCTGGTTATTCAGGACATTCATTCCTGTCTTCCAACTCAATTCTAGAAGACTTCACACTTTTAACCAAAAAACTACAGATTTGTCAGAGGTGCACATGCTTTGACATGTTGCCCTGCACCTCAGGTGGAGGGTAAGGAAATAAGCTAGCTGTTGTCAGCATTGGGGTTTACAAATAATGGTCGTTGCACAGATCTCAGTAGCTGCATACCTGGATTATCCATGGATACCCTTTAACCACAATAAAGAATTTCTTGTTACCTCCATGGATACAAATTCAGAGTGTTCACAAAGCATTTACACAAGTTGTTAATGTCTTGGATTAGTCTTTAATATGGCCTGAAGATTAATTTATCTGGAAGGTGCTTGCTTCAGATTACTGTAATAGCAGTCTGTAAGTGACAGCAGAAAGTTCCCAAATGACTGAAGGGCTGGAGAACATGTTCTGTGAGGAAGGACTGAAGGAGTTCAGTCTTCAGCCTGCAGAAGAGAAGGTTTATGGGGGACCTCATCACATTTTTCCAGTATTTAAATGGTGGCTATAAAGAGGACAGAGGCTTTGTCTTCACAAGGACCCACATGGAGAAGACAAGGGGCAACAGGTGCAAGTTGCACAGGGAGAGGTTTCATCTTGACACAAGAAAGAAATTTTTCACTGTAAGAGCAATTGTACATGGAACAACCTCTCCAGAGAAGTGGTAGAGTCCTCATCACTGGATGAAAACAAAACTGGTCAGGATGCTAGATAATCTTATGTTGGCTCCCTTTCCCATGAAAGTCTGGAGCAGATGATCTTTTGAAGTCCCTTCCAACATGGCTGTTTTATGACTCTGTGATTAGTGGGCATCATAATTATTGTGGCAGTAATGTAGTCAAATGTATATGAAGCCAGCATACTGAGTCCTTACTTTCAACTGAATGTGATGAAGGGTCACTGCCTCGTGGTGGTTAAGAGCTGTTGAGTTCATATGCAGACTTTTTCCTCATTTTCTCCCAACAGTAGTCAACTAATTCCCCAAAGCAACCTTCTGAGAATTACAAATAAGATTTTGTGGTATTCTTTTGTCAAAGATTAACATTAAACCTAGTGTTCCAGAAATATAGTTACAATATACAAGGTAGTATAAATTTGAGATTAATTAACCTACTTAAGTTTCATGGAAAGGTAATGTTATTGCAATGCACAGTCAGTCCAACTCATTATGTTTCATAAAGAGCAGGTCAGTAGTTAGTGCTATTAGTCTCCTGAACTTCTCCTTGCTCTTTAATTGTTTTGCTGTCTCTAGAAATATTTCACATCACATGTGTTTTCAGAGGTCTAGGAGGTGCTATGAGAAACCTAAGATGACTTGCAAGATGTGAAAAGAGTTAGCTGTAGTAGTTAATGTCCATGTTCTCAGCTCTGAAGCTGTCTCATCTTAGAACATAAATTCTTTGGGGAAGGGATTACCCTATTTAAGTAATTATGCATGTTTGTAAACATCCAGCACACTAGCACCCGATCCGCAGAGATCCCGGTAAATTCTTCAGAATCTGACTTAGTGCGATAGCTTAATAGGCTGAATCACAAATTAAACAGATGGCATGGCAAATGCATATTCTGATCCATTCAGGGATGGTAAACACTTACTCTTCAAACAGTTCTCTTTTCTTCTCCTTACTTCAGCTGTATTTTTTTTTGGCCAAAGCCTTTTCCAGATAATAAGCAATTTATTTGCCTCTCCAGTTATCATTTGTTTCACATGCTAAGATTGGGAGATATTTTATGTAATCTTTTCTCCAAATGTGATAAGGGCCATTAGAAATCTTACTCTTCTATCTCTGCCATGTTTAAATTGTTTTGAGAGTTGGAGTTTTTTCCCACATTTTATTGTGACTCTGACAAACAGTACTAGTTAAGTTGCTATATACTTACTAGTGTTTCTCCCTAGCCTAAGCATTTGATGTTTCATAGAATGAACTCCTCAAATGTGAAGAGGCCCTTCTTGTAGGTTTAGAAGGCACTTAGGTCATCTTAATGCTACCTAGTGGGTTTAAAAGGCAGCAACAATCCTCGGATAGCTTCCTCATTCTTCATTTTAAACTGTTGATGATCTGAGTTCTTTTACATACTGAGTTTGCATAACTGGTTTAACTGGAAGTAAGACATAACTGTTTTGACTTGCCTGTCTGAGAATAGCGAGTGGTCTTGTGGACCACTGAAATGCTGCCCAAGGAAGAGGACCTCCCAGAACACTAGTACTTTTTTTTAAGGCTTTTTTTTTAAGATAGGTAGTGAGGTTTGGTATTTTGTACAGTTTTGGTAAAGGCTCTGTATACGTTTGTGTGTGTGTGTGTGTGCGTTCATATTGTCAGAACAGGATACTGGTTTTTACCTCTCTCAAACTGTTCAAATATGGCTCTTGTTTTTATCTCATGCTTAAGTTTCACTCTCATCCTCACATATAAAGGTAGCACAGATGAGATTTGTTTGTTTGGATTTCTTTATAAAGTAGTTTGGCCTGAACATGTACAGACTTGAACTTTGCATGGTGAGTTGTGCAACCCTTAATAAAGAGCTTTGAACTTCCTTTGATTCACATAGCTGCTCCAAAGAGCAGTTGCAAAACCTACTAAAGTGTTTTCCTCATCTGAATTAAAACAAAAAACAAAACAAAACCAAACCCAACCTTGTTCACATTGAAGAGAACAAGTAAGTGTGCTGATTACTGGTTGTGTAATTTTCATTTTTGTTGTGAAGAGCTGCAGGGAAGTTTTGAAGCAGTAGTATGGAAACCTGGTGTTCAAATGCCCTTTGGTGCCTACAGTATGTCTGCATGGCTGCCAGGTGTGACTGCAGCATATATAGCTGTACCAAAGGTGGGAGCAAGCTAGATTTGTTGATACCAATAGGCAGAATTAGCAGTCATAGGTTTGTGTGTGAGGCTTGTAATTAGCCTGTGCTGGAGGCCCTTGGTACTGACACTGCTGCTGATACCAGCTTTAAGTAGATTAACGCAGGCAAAGCTTTTCCTGCTCTTTATGTTCTCACACTTCTGATTTAGACCATGGGTATATACAATGCATGGTGTATGTGTGTGTACAAACATATGCATGACCTCAGTGTCACTTCCAAGAACTCCAGTCTGGTTGACTTTCAGAGCTGCTAGCCTGGTAATGTTACAAAATAGTAATGACTACAGAATTGAAAATACTGGCTGGATTTCTGGGCATCTTGATTCCTGTTCGTCTATAGTGTGCCTTTAGATTTGCTTACTCTTAGCATTTTCAGAATTCCTTGCGGATCATTGTGCAAGCGAATGGTGAATCTCTTAAGCAGATCTATAGGTTCTTAGGTGGACCTCTTAAATTCTGAAAGAATCATCAAATCATTTATTTATTAAGTAGTTGAAGCAGAAAACACTGAAAGTAGAGAGAATATTCTGGATTGCACTAGAACATCAAAAGACTAAAACCATTCATGGGTTACAGGTAAACTCTTCTGTATGTAATGGAATAAAAAAGCCACAGACTAGATGGGGTAAAGGAGCTAGCAAATGAAATTCCTGATAGCAGCAAAATGAGGTCATTGTAGCAGCAATAGAAGTAGAGCCCTGGGGGAGGAAGGCAGGTGTGCAGATGGCAAGGCTTCTCCTGCTAGAGCACTGATGAACTTCAAGGGAATTGTGTCCTAGGCTGCTTGGAGACAAGCAATGCCAGGTGAATGCTGGAGCCCTGCATTGCAGTGACAGTGACTGACTAATCCACTTAATGCAGGACCTTCTTTCTACAATGATTTTTTTTTTTTTCAGGGAACTAGGACTCTAAGGCATAGTGATTGCCACCCACTCAGTGTGTCTCTTTCACTGAGGGTAAAGAAATCCAGAAAGTACTCCCTCATCTGCTCAGGATCCAGGTTAACTGAAGCAGTGATGGTAGCGCCTCCTTTTATCTTCTGTTCTGCATGCATGGGATTGGCCTCCTATCACCAGAAGATTGACAAAACTTCCAGGCTTTTGGCATCTTCAGTGAGAGCTCAAGTTCAATTCCTCTGAAGTCAAAAATGCAATAGCCAGGAAAAAAAAAAAAAAAAGCTAGATGAAAGTTTGATCTGTCCTTGTGGCTAGGACATTTCACTGAGTATGAAGATGGGAAGGAATGAATCTCTTTTTTTCTCTCACTCCAAAGACTGCTTTCTTTTGCTAGGCAAAAGGAGGTGCGTTTACTTTGCACAGAGGTGAGTGTGGAAGCCCTGTTCTGCTTGTGCCAGCTGAGGAGGCATGGAGACTGCTCTTGAAAAGAAAACAGCGTGATTTGTTGGTTAGAGCATTCTATGCAACAACTGAAGCTCCTTCAGTCCTCTTTAGAGAAGGATTTTGTTTCCTGAATGGGCGTTAGATGTTGCTTTGGCTTCCTGTAAGCCTTAATGTTATGCAGACATTCTTACCCAAACTGTCTCTGCAGGGGAGCTAGAGGTAGTATGTGGCCAGTCATCCAAGTTAGAAGATTCTGTATGTTTTCACTTTGCTCAGGCCAGGCTAGAGTGTAGTAGATATGTCAGCTATGTTTTGAAACATTTTATTGTGTCATCTTAAGAGCTAGGGTAGCATATACAGAAAACTACAGGAATCTGAGGCACAGCAAAATGCAGACATTAAATTAACTACAATCTGTAGTGGTTCTCAAGTTTTAGCCTCAGGAATCACATTCAGAAAGTGCATTGAAGCAGACGAAAACTTCAGTGCCAACTACATGCTTTCTCCTCTGCCATGCAAAGTGTTCTAAATTAGGCTAGTATATATTCTGCCTCCCTACTCCGCTCTGGTGAGGCCCCAGTGGAGTACTGCTTCCGACTTCGGAGTCCTCAGCACAGGAAAGACATGGACCTGTTGGAGAGGGTCCAGCCGAGGGCCACAAAAATGATCAGAGGGATGGAACGTCTCTCCTAGGAGGAAGGGCTGAGAAAGCTGGGCTTTTTCAGCTGGAAGAAGATTCCAGAGAGATCTTATTGTGGCCTTTCAGTACTTAAAAGAGGCCTAAAACAAAGACGGGGAGAAAGATGGAGAAAGACTTTTTAGCAGGGCTTGTTGTGACAGAATGAGGGGTAATGGTTTTAAACTAAAAGAGGAGAGATTCAAGCTGAATGTGAGGAAGAAATTCTTTGAAATGAGGGTGGTAAAATACTGGCACAGTTTGCCTAGAGAGGTGGTGGATGTGCCATCCCTGGAGACATTCAAGGCCAGGCTGGATGTGGTTCTGGGCAGCCTCGTCTAGTTGAAGTTGTCCCTTCTCATTGCAGGGGATTGGACTAGATGACCTTTGAAGGTCCCTTCCAACCCAATCTGTTCTATGATTCTGTGATTCTATGATTCTATAATGAAAGAAGGAGCTTTTCTGGGGTGTTGTGTGTGAACAATACTTTGAACTGTTCTACTGTAACTTGGCTTCCTTTCTTGGCTTTGCCTGAATTAAATATTTTTCTTAATTTCCCGCAGTAGAGGCGGTGGGGTGGGTTTGCCATACATAATTAAGTGCCTCTATTCAGTGCTAGCGAGAATAGAAAGTACACCACTAGAAGTCAGGGTTGTAGGTAGCACCCTCACCATAAAGTTACCATAACCATTTTTATTTCTCCTGCATGTCCGCAGGTGGCAGAATAGTAATGTGTTCAAATGGTTTCACATACCTGACGGAAGTAGGATCCACTTCCTAGGGACAAAGCTAGGTTTGATTTTTATTCTGAGTCACCTCCAAAGACTTGCATTTGACTGGAGGCAATTCAAATAAAGATTTATTTAACAGGGAAATCAAGGTGGAGAATGAGAAGTCTAAGGCGGAGAATAAGAAGTTGTAAATATTACAACTAAGACGTCTAAGGTGGAGATTAAGAAGTTGTAAATATTACAGCGATGCAAGTGTTAGCCAGAAAGTCTTCAGGTTATAAGCCTTGAGCATATAATGGACATGTCAGTCTTTTCTCTAACCTTCTCACTGTGGAAAAGAATTATCCAATACACTTTCTGAACCACAGAAACAACTTAACTAGAACAAAGATTTTCTGGGAACTGATCTAGTGACTAACTGACACATGGTGAAAAAATGGTTTCCTCTTACAAGTCAAACAGCCTTCCCTTGCTTCATAGTAATGTAATGTGTGAAGTATTCTTCCTTTTTTGTCATAAAATCAGGAATTATATAATACAATTGGTTTGAGCAGATCTGCAGTAGCTCCCATGTCTCTACACTCTAATGTTCTAATTAGCAGAAAATTTGGGTGGGTATAGAAAAGCACAAACCTTTCAATGCTAAGTGTTGGCTTTGACCTTTGTCAGAGTAGGAGCTTCAAGAACACAAGTAGGAGCTTCACAAATCCAGTTTAACATGCTAGTAGGAGAATTTTTTTCCCAGCACAAGTCCCACAGACATCAGTTCTGACATGAACCATGAATTTATTCTGCATTAATTCTAGTTCCTGTTACTGCAACAGCAAGTAGTGTATCATTTATGAAAAATGTGTCAGATTTTTTAATTAGTTTTTATCCATCCAAGTTCTTTGTTTCTCTAACAGAGTGAGGTAGAAGGTACTCAAACTGTTTATGTTTTGATCTAGAATGTAATTTCTTCTCCTGATTCTTGATTGCTTACTTTTGTATCTTCAGTAGAAGCTGCTTTGTTGCTTGTCTTATGGAAGCTAGATGAGTGACACTTGGCTGTCCTCTTGAAACTGACTGTTGTAAGGATGTTTCTATCTGCTCTTCCATTTTTGAGCTGGTACATGTCTAATGGTCAGAGCAGAGAGCACTGCAAGAAGCTGTTAGCTTCTGCCAAGTAATTCTGTCCCAAAAACGACATAACCCTGTCAGCCTTGTTCTGATCCTGAGCCTCACTCCAAGGGCTAACGAGATTAGGTATGGCAGCCTACCAATATGTACAAGGTTTTGAGCTTCACTATTACGGTGCCCTACTCAGCGTACAAAGGATATTTTTCTCTCTCACATGTAATCACAGGCATAAGTAAAAAAACTGTTCGATGCAATTTCATTTCTGAGTCCTTGCTGCTGAAGTTCGTTTGTCTCTTTTCCTTTTTTGACTTGGCTCAGAAGATGGGGACTACACGCCATCTGTTTGCAGGTGCCAGTCCAAGGAGGACATCCTATCCAAATTCATACTAAAGGTCTCAAAGCTGCATGGGACCAGCCCTATCCACACTGTGTACATGGAGTGTCCTCAGACAGCATAGCTATCCCACCAGGCTCTCACAGTACTTGTCCTATTCCTAATTTCTCTGACACCAACTGGCAGACTTTAGAAGAGAGCCCTCACATGTAAAAGGGGATGGATGTCAGTTGTAGGATGGATACAGTTCTACTCACAGTGCTTGGCCAAAGCTTTCCGGAGGCACTTATTAGCAAACATGTAGTGGATCCAGTTCTCTGTCCTGCTCTGTGTTGTGTAGCCTAGTTGACCCACAGAGACTTCACTTAGTAGAGTGCTTCTGGGGTGACGAGGACGAAGAAGGCATTATTTAGCTGTCTTTGGAGTGACTAATGGAAAAAGAGTACTGCAGAGACTGGGTGAAGATGTGGCTGTCTCCAGCTTGTGTACTGACTGGGAGCTTTCTAGGTGACAGTCTTTGTGGCGTGTTGGATGCTGCAATAGGATAGTGAAGATGCAACCATTGTTCCTCTAGTACAATCATCAGTACTGCAAATTCCCTATTGCAAAACTTCTATTTGGAGTATATGTTGAAGTACAAAGATATTCAGCTTTGCCCCCTTCTTGTCCTCTCCCATTCATTGCAGTGCTGTGGAATAGGAGCTACAGTTGCTTACTCTGGTGCAAAAAAAAAAAGCTGTTTATCTGGGATAATTTGGTGTTGTAGTTAAAAAGGTGCTCAGTACATTCTCAGTACCAGGCAGTGCCACAGTGCTGTGACTATGCTGCGCAGACTGTGCTGCACTTGGAGCTGACTCACTTTCTCATGTCAAACTGTCCTCATGCTCCTCTTCAGGCTGCTTTGACTCATACCTGTCCAATACAGAATGTATAAATAGTTCTAGGAGAACCCAGAATTAAATCAATCCTGCTGAAGTGTTTCCATCACTGGGCTACTCTCTTTTTCTTGCTTTTTTTTCTGTGGAAGTATTAGCCTATGGTGGAAGAAGGAAGAAAGGCCCTTAAATTGCCTTGTTTGGACAAAGGCTTGAATTACAATGACTATTTTGAAGGTGCCTTACAGAAGCTGAATACCTACAGGTATCATTGTACTCAGGAAAGGCATATGTGTAATGACAAACATTGAACAAGCAAACAAAAGAAAACCAGATTTATAAACTAATTTATAGAAAACACAAAAATATGGCAAATATTTTGCTCAGGCTTAAGCAATACCTCACAATTAAAATGGGAGGTATTTCTTAGAGCTAATATCAGATAAGAAATAAATCAGCCTACATTTGACCCAGACTTATCAGGAGTAGTTATTGGATATTCAATTCAAACATTACCTTGTTAGTAAACAAAAATATTCTTATCATCCTCTAGTGCATTCTGAACCAGATATTACTCAGATAGCATTTACCGTTTTGAAATGTCATATTGACATGAGAAACAGATTTTTGTGTGTTTGTTTTTGCGTAACTGCAAACTGCTGCTGCAGTCTGCTTTTTCTCTTGACTTAAGAATAATGGTAAGATACAGAACTGACCTTGAAACATTTTCTGTGTTTATTTTAGGTGACATTTTTTTATTTTTTTACCAGCAGGCTATTTGTCATATGAAAATCTTCAAACAAATTTTGAGACTTTTGAATAAAGTCTCTCAGAAGCCCTGTTTTCCTGCAGAGGGTGGTTCTTTCAGGCCTTCTTCACTCTATCACATGTCCCTCAGCCGTAAAACCAAACTGATATATATTTAAGATTGTCAAGCTTCTTGCTTGTCAAGCAGTTTCTTGCAGTAGTAATATTGTGTGTTTGCTTTTATAAACTTTATACAGTTGTTGCAATACCAACAGAAATTGTTTAAATAAATACTGTAAAAAACCAGCAGAAGTGACTAACCCTGTACATAGATTTCACCACCTTCTCATCTACGTTGCTACATAAATATCTGATTTTCTGCATCTGTATATAAAAGGTATTCTAATAACACTAGAAAATGCTATATGAGTGGTTAAAATATTAAGTTAATAAGTTAAATGTCATAATTGTCAAAATGTCATAAGTCAAGGATCACTTACTACAAGCTCAGAAGTGTTGCACTTCTTGAAGTTCAGTGTTTTCTTGTGTTTGGGTATGACTTTCCTTCCCCATGACCTGCTACCTGGTTTAAACCCGCCGTGTAAGTTTGTTCATTTTTTAGGGGAAAACTTCTTTTCTGTGAAAGAGATAA
>WYDI02042819.1:0-19426 GCA_009867235.2 Psittacus erithacus
AAGTGTCTTGACTCTCTGCTGAATTTGCTTCAGACAATTACATGTTTTTCTTGCACTGTTGGGCCTGAAACTGGACGAAGTAATCTTGATGTGGCCCTAACAAGTGCTGAGTAGGGGAACGGTTCACTTCCCTTGATCTCTAGCTATGCTCATTTTAATACCAGCTTGTTGGCCTTAGCTGCCTAGCACTCTGCTGGCTCAGTATCTGTCAGCACCTCTAGGGCCTTTTCTGCAGAGCTGCTCCATGTACATAAACATACACTGTCTTTGTTTAGATTTATGTCAGCCCAGTTCAATATAGTATGAAAGAAGAGCATATTATTTTAATATACTAAAAATATTGTATTGTTGAAAAGCAGTAATTTGTCATGGCTGTGGATCTGATATAAAAATTGCCAATTAGATTTTCTCAAACTCTGATTACAGATTATTTCCCCTCTGCTATTACATTTATACTGTATACTTTGATTACCCTTCAGTAGCAATTAAGTGCTGTCTCAAGTTTAGGACCAGCCATCAGTAGCCGTAGGAAGAGATGGCATATCAAAATCATATATGCATGTACAGGAGTAAACTTTTGCATGTGTTGCCCCAGTTCAGAGGAGTGTTTATTTATATATTTGATGTGGGACTATGAAGTGATTTTAGGTGAGCACATATCCTTCAGCTCATGTCATTTGTTGATTTGATGTCAAAGTTATCTGAAGAGCTGGGCACTGACATGGAAATTACTGTTCACTGTTGGGTTAGATTGATGCTTCTCCTGTTTATTCCAAATCACAGGACACTAATTTTGTTTGCTAGAGAAGAGAAAGTTAAAATACTGTTGGTACACCAGGGAGACTAATTAAGCTGTACCCAAATAGTAGGCTTGATTTAGTTACACAATATAAGCAGCTTTTAAATTTCTCAGTCTGGTTGCTTAGCATGGAACATACTGAAGTACTAATCCTCTGGAGAAAAGGTTGAAGGGTCTCACCAATAAAGTAACATTAAAAAAAAAAAGAAAAAAATAACATTTTTAGGAAATCCCAAGTCTCCAAGGAAAATGAAGCTTTCTCAGAGTAGTGAAATCATGCACTGTACAGAAAAACTGAGCTCTCAGAGTTATCTGCCCAGCTGTACTCAGCTGGGGTGGGGCTGCAAACGGGGATTTCCAAAGGTATGTTAAATCAGGCTGTAACTTGAAGTTGCAGTACTCGTATGCATGCTGCTGCAGGGCATATCAAAGCCATAATTCCATGGAAGCATTTGTAATTTAAATTGTGTCATTCTCAGAAAATTATTTTATGAACTATTCAAGCAACAACATCTAATTCTTCAAAATATATATATTATAAATTCAGTTTACATTATGAAAATATACAGTATGAATTTTCTTCCCAACTTCATTAATTATTCTTTATAATACTGTACTCATGCTCCTTAAGAGTATAATCATATATACACCAGTATATTTGCTGGTCACTAAGAGATATGCTAACCCTCTTCCTCAAAATAAGGAAGCGGCCATAGGCAACATAGCCTAAGTATGGGAGCAGGAACTCAGACAGACCTGTTCTGTTCCAGATGTCAGACGATTCCAATTTTAACAGTAAACTGACATCAGTTTACAAGCTTAGCATATCATATTCCAAAAGAATAAGGACAAACCCATCTTTGTTAAGATTAGACAAATAGAAATTCTGAACTCAAAACATTATTTCAACAGCTGCTGCACATGGACATGAATCAGAAATCCTAGAAACAGGCCTTCCAGAATCCAGTGAAGAGATACTTTCAGGACTACTATAAAGACTTCTCAGTACAAAAAGCATCATTGCATTCCTATGGTATTTATGTGCTAGTATAATAATACAGAAGCAGTTTATTAACACATAGGCTATCTGATAGAGAAAAGGGCCACCTGTACAAGAGATGATTAGCTCAAAAGGAGCCCCAAAGCAACTGAACCACATGCTAACGGCATCGGAGGCTGCATCCCTCTACCCCTCCCCCCCTCTCCCCCCCCAAAAGACAAACAAAAACAAAACAAAACCCCCAAACCAACCCAAACCCCTGTTGGTAAGTCAAAAATCTGAACCAGTGCTGTGAAACAGTAGTGAGAGTTCAGAGTTTACTGGGTACTGGAATAACAAATGACTGAGAAAGTCAAACTCTTACACAGTCTCCTACTGCATCACATATTATACAGAGTAGTGGAAGTGAACAAAAAATAATCCTTGTTAATCTGGCACAGAAATAAAAACTACCTGACCAATGAGCTGGTAAGAGATTAATTCCAAGTATGTAAGCAGATATGACAAGTAGGCAAGGGATAATTTTATGCCATTAGTACAGCACTATATTGTACCCCATATCCTCTCTCTAGCAGTCATGTCTAAATTCCAGTGCTTTGATGAAAAGTGCAAGAACAAAACAAAACAAAACCAGAGGACAAATTATGCATTGAAGGGGAAAACTTTCTGATCTGCCATACTGACCAGCGAGCCTTGAAATGTTGATTCATACAATATAACTAGATGTTTCTTAAAAAAGTAATATTACTCATTTTCAATTTCTTTTTACATACCAAAAATATATATTTTAAATTCATACCAGAATTTGAGTTTTAAATATTAACAAATTCTCCTATGTAGGTATATAGTCCCTCCCATAAAACTTGATAAACTCCATCCTAAAAGAGCTTTTAGGTTTCCTTTCTCAAATACCCTGTTTAGAAAACTTCCAGAATGTCATTGTTTTGAAGCTCAGACTGAAATCACAGTATTGATTTTACATTGTTAGAACATGCGTGGTAGTACTTCAAAACCTCCAAATCCCTGAACCCACGTAATAATGCCGGGGTTTTTTTGCAATTGTCTCTATCAGGAGAAATGAAACAAGTGTTTACCTTGTCTGTATTACTATGGCTTACAGAAACCAACTACAGAGTATTACAGGTGTATTGCTAAGAAGATATGATGCTATTTCACTGCCTGTCATTTAGCCCTGGACACGTTTGAAAAATACAACAAGGATCTAGAATAGAGTAACATTTCCCATACTGCAAAATGAAGACAAGAACATACAGAGAGCTGCCTAGTAGCCAGGTAGTGCATAAAGTGGTCTGCCTTGGGTGTTGCCAGGCACACCTTTAGAATGACTGTTGTCTATTATCCTTGCCAGTGCCGGGGAATCTAGGGTGTTACAAGGACCACGGAGAGCCACCACCTTTGACTGGCACCAGCGAGACCTCCAATAAACTTACTATCCAAACATGCATCAGTTCCTGTCGAAGTCAACAATTTAAGGTGATTTCTTTGAAATGCATTTACAAGATATTTTCAAAGACAAAAGACAGCAGTATGCCTAGAGCTCTTCATCATATTTCCCTGCCCCCTCCCCACTTTTTTTTTTTTGACCTTTAGGAGGTCTTAAAGTCTCCCTCTGTTCCAGGGACCTATCCCTCTCTCTGCATCCAGAGCAGTTTGGGCAAATGACCAGTGAATAATGCCAGGATACCAGGACAAAATAGACTTGTTTCCTGCAGTTATGAGTGATAGGGTGCCATAATTGCCCTCCATTTGATCCTTCTCAAGTAGTGTCCTGACAGCTCAAACAAAACCAGTTTGTGGTGAGACCTTTGACTAATCATATTTCTCCAAAACACACATACTCTGCTGGCAGCTTTCTTGCTCCTACAGCCTCCTGCTGTCATTCCTTTAAATATTATCCTTTCCTTCCTTACGCTTCTTTGTTGTCAAAGTTTGCAGGCATGGAGTCAGGTTATGCTTGTTTCTGTGGAAATAATCCTGACTACTGGAGATACGGGGAGGCAGCCAGTACAGAATGCAACAGTGTTTGCTTTGGAGACCATACTCAGCCTTGCGGTGGGGATGGCAGAGTCATTCTTTTTGACAGTAAGTACTGAAACAGGCACAGTTTTTCCCAAAGGAGAGGCCTCAAATGTTCTGCAAATTAGGGAAAAGGGTTTAAATGCAGTGAGAACAGTTGCACACAAAACAGCAGAACACCCAAATTCAGTATAAAATAAAGCTGCTTTCCATTTTGGCATAAAATTCACATCCATTAATAATGTGAAATTGTTCTTCCAAGAAATTATGCCTGCTCAGGCAACTGACTCATGCTGTAGAGGTTGTCTCTTACTTCCCCACAAATGGTACTAACTCAGCTATTACAAGCAGTATGTCACAGAAAGACTTCTTCAGAGCTGATCTTACCAGAGGGTAGAAAAATGATCAAGTGAGGGGGCTCAAATAAGATCTCAATCTATACTAACTTGGGCTTTTTTATTAAACCAAACAAAACTTGCTATAAACCAGTTAACACAACTCCTTCTCCTCTTCTTTTCACAGCCCTTATAGGTGCCTGTGGAGGGAATTACACTTCTGCTACAGCTGTGATCTATTCCCCAGATTTTCCTGACACATACGGCACAGGCAAAGTCTGTTACTGGACCATACAAGTTCCAGGAGCATCTCAAATCCACTTCAGCTTTGCCCTTTTTGAAATCAAAGATGCTACAGATATGGTGGAACTGCTGGATGGATATACCTATCATGTTCTAGCTCGTTTTAATGGCAAGAACCGGCCTCCCCAGACATTTAACATCTCTTTGGATTTTGTAATTTTGTACTTTTTCTCTGATGAAATTAATCAAGCCCAGGGATTTGCTATCAGATACAGAGGTAAGAGACCAACTTTGCTGTTTCTACCTTTCAATGAGCTGTTAAAGCATTTAATTCACATAAAATATTTGCTCTTTTTTTGCCACTTCAGAAATCTTTTAACTCCCACATCTATGGGTGTTTCTTCTATCTTGTTGCCACTGCTCAGTGAGTAAAAGCTTCACATTTCACTGCTTGGAACACTCCAGCCAGATATGACATAAAATAGCAAAATATAATTTTAAAAAATTAAATCTTACACATATCTGTCAAAACAGATTGGAAAATGACAAAGCTGAACAAAACAAAAGACAGTAGTCTGCCTGCATCTTTGCTAATCTTGGCTCTTCACAACAGTCTGTTACACTCAGAAGAAAACATTTTTGTCCCTCAGTTGTACCTGCTGTTATGATGAACAGCAGCTTCCAGAAAAATTTGGAGAACCCCAACTTGTTGAAGTACAGGCTTTTTCTGGCATCAGGCATAATTTGATTATTGGAGATCTATAAGTAAACCAGAGAGCTGCTTACAAGCACAAAATAAAGTCCCACTATACCTTTTAAGAAATTATAATAATCATACTCTTGTGTTTTCAGCTGTGAAGGACAGTGTGCATCAAAACAAGATTCTAGTGAATCAGACCTTTTCAGAGAAGATAAATGAACAAGCAAATCTCAGCATCAGTGCAGCCCGGTCATCAAAGATACTTTATGTCATCACAACCAGTCCAAGTCATCCCAGTAGCTCCATGCCTGGTAATATTACAAGAAAATGTGGAAACAGGAAAAACATGTTGCTAAGGCATAATCTAGTCACTATTTTCTTTGCCTCCTGCACCACATTATCTGATCCACTGTGCCTTTTACCAATAGATAAATTTTCATTTAGTCTAATTACCACTAACTGTGCTGCTCTCATGACTCTTCAAAACTCACTTCTTGGCCTAAATCAGTTAGAAATACTGTGAAGATACTGACTCCTTAAGAATGAAAGCACATAATAATATGTGAGTCAAAGCAGTCTCCTTACTAGAATCAGCTTCAGTGACCACTGCATACCATAGAGGTGGCAAAAGGCACTGAGAAAATAGTAAGCTTTTGTAGTCTGGAAGAGTCTCAACGTGGGATGTGTTCCCATCACACCAATTCACAAAAACTACAGCAACAATACAAAGAGGGCTCTAACAAGGATGAAGCAAGTTAATGGGTGTAGGGAAAATGCCACTGAAAACTGTTATGTGTCTAGAGCTCACTTTTAAGACACCATTCAAGAAATGTTGAGTTGTAAATAATTGAAGAGTGGAAATGCACTCTTGTTGAATATCTTTTGGCCTCTCCTGTCTTTCAGCTACCCTGGGTATATCTATGTTTATATATTGTTGCAGCTGGGCCATGATTACACTGTGGACACTCTAATAGTTCTGTAGTCCTGAAGCTGTCTGCATTCCAGACCGGAAGCATAAGGACATGACTGCACATGACCTGCATATACCCAAACTAGCCAGGTTACAAAACATGCCCAGGATTCTGGGGAGATAATCTGACACCAGACTCAGGGTAGCGCCTGAGTTACCACAGCTACACTTAAGCTGCTTAGTGTTCCATTAGCTTGGCCATACTGACCCAAGATAAAACTGCATCCTTGGATTTTATGTAGTTAGGACAATACTGTGTAAATCCTCATGAACAGTCAATGCTTTGAGGAAGGGGCATTGGGTGGGAGGGAACTTACACTTCCTTTTTTTGCTCCTTTGAGCTTCTTGACTTTTGAAGGTGACTGCCTTGATTCAGTTTTCGAATAATTCAAGGCCCTTGCAAGGCTGTGTGCTAAATATGTCACAGTTACCTTCTAGTGCCATTCCTTTTCCCATCTTGACTTGCTGTAGCCTCCCACTGCAAGAGAACCGAGTTCAAATGAAAACATGATTTAATAATTTAGAAGTCAGGTCACTTGGAGCCCAAATCTCTTAAATAGTTCAAATGTCACTATGTGCCAGGCTGTTCCTTTATTTCTGCTTGACTTGCTGGGACAGCCAGAGCTAAATTGAAATGTAAAATAGAATGATCAAGAGCTGTCAGTGTAAGATAAAGTAGCAGACCACAAATACTGACCACCTTTTTGGTAGACGCTAGAAAAGAAAAAAACAACCCATACTTAGTGATTACTTGCGTAATTACTGAT
This sequence comes from Psittacus erithacus, assembly GCA_009867235.2. NCBI lineage: Eukaryota > Metazoa > Chordata > Aves > Psittaciformes > Psittacidae > Psittacus > Psittacus erithacus. The sequence goes on from WYDI02042819.1 coordinate 6,852, forward strand.
ATAAAACTAGGCCATCTCCTTGCAAACACAGAGTCACTACCGGTAGCATATATTCTAGTATGTTCTTTAGTCTGCTTTTAAATTTTTCTCTGAGTTTTGATTCCTTTCCTAGAGACTAGTTAAATAATTTTACTGGTATATGCTTTGATTTTCCCAACTTTCAATTCTTAGGGATCAGTCATGCATGGGGAAAAACCAGTTCTGACAGTTACACAGTTTCTGCCAGCGTTTACAGAAAATACTTAAAGGTATAAGGCACATCTAAGTTACAGTTTTGAGTAACGCATTAGAAGGCTATGTGTTTCTTTTGTGCAATATTCTTACTTTAAAAACTGTAAATAAATGAATGAAATGAGAACTTCTCCTCTTCCTCTCCTCTTTTACAGAGTGGACAATATATAGTCTCACAGCACTGCTCATCCTAAGTATTACAGCCATAATAGCAAAGATATTCCTCCACGTTACCATGAGGTGAGTCTGGAGCAAAACTGGCTTTGAGAACTGACATCTCAGCTCTGTACCAAACCTGACGCGCTTCATTTCTGTGCCTTATGATATTGTCAGATTGGCCATATTCAAATCCAAGTTATATATTACATATTTGTATCCTCATAAAAGGTACCAAATAAGCACATTTTTGGAACTTTCCAGTCTGTTAGGATAGCATTTGCTGCTGGAATATTTATTTTGGTCTTGTTTTGACAAGATTTGTATTTTAAGGAATAAAAAGACTTCTCATACTGAGTGATGTTATAGAGCAAGGAGAAAAATGTAATCAGTCACCTGGCATTAGGAGGAAAAGTTCAAATTATGACAATACTTTGTGGGAAAAAATTAAAACCCCATCACAGCGCAAGAAACTGGGGAAAAGAGTTAGATATGGGCTAGTTAGTACTTACTGTCTTTCACTGAAATACTGAAAATGGTTCAAAAAGGAATCACAGAAATCTGTATTATGGTGTGACACCTAACCAGTTTGTTGGTTTGATTTTTTTTTGCCTATTAATAAAAACAACATAACATTATTACTGTATTTCTCTACGCTTACACCCAGTAATTTTTGCATCCTCTAGATGGATACTCATTGAATAAAATGATGGGTGAGTTATCAATGAATCATAAATACTGAATATTGTATTTACATACCACAAACAGGCTTACATATGCAAGGAAATATATATCTATATATTAATGGCAATTAGTAATAGAGTATGTACAGGCTTCTTCATATTGTTGCTTTTGTTAGGGTAGCAGCTATTCTAGCAACAGAATGCCTAACTTTTCATTTGGTCAAGAAACAGCCAACAAACACTCCAAAACCCTATGTAACTGTGCAGCAGGTAGAAAGAAAAGGTGTCACAGATTTAGTGGAAACTGACTAATAACAGCAGCGCCCCAAGCACCTTAACACTCGTAGTGAATGAACACTTGTTTCCTAGATCCCATCAGATACCATCTACAACTGAAACAGAAGATTCCAGTGAGGTTACCTCTGCTGGAGAGATCTGGAGTATATTTTACCAGCCATCCACGTCAATATCCATCTTCAAGAAAAAGCTTCGAAGTCAACAAGATGATTGCAACCCACTAGTGGGAAACTGAAGTGTCTTATTTTACAAGAATCAATCTTCTTAAAATCCAGGTGACTTGGGAATAATTATTTTTTTTTCCTCTGAATCTCATACTTGTTTTCCAAAAAGTGCATTTTCCAAAGGCTTTTGAGTGACTTTGCCTGTCTTCTGCTGTCTTGGGTACACTAAGGGCAACAGGAGCAATTAATTGCAGCAATAGTTTTGAACTGTCTGGTGTTCATTGAATCTGTGGTGCTGTTAATTACTGCCTTGAGACCAGTGCACTTAAAATCTATGTAAAAACCCATGAAATACAAAATGCCCTGTACTCCTGTGAAAAGTAACTGAAGGAGTATCTGCAGATTGAGGACTTCTTGTGTCCTGCCTTCCTGTATAACTGTGTTGTGTCAGGCTACTTTAGTCCCTTTTATCTCAAGGCTGAAGCCTGAGATAGGTACTGATAACCTGTTGAGCTGCCCCAGCAACCAGAATTCACTAGCCTGAATATAAATGTGTCTAACTGGTTCTATACAGTAAAATGGGAGTCAAAGACTTTGAGATCAGCCTGGTTGACCAGTGCTCTGCTGTTTCTATGGTTTCTGTTTCTAGAAGCAGAGATGTACAAATAAAATCAAATTCAGGAGACAAACACTCTATGGAATTTCAGCTGCAAACGTGAGTTTTGATGGAGAAATGCTTACCAGGTCAGGATCTGCACGAGCAATAGAGACTTTTAAATGACTACGTCTGACCCATCATTCACTGATGATTATGTTTATTTTGTTCATATTCACAGTGATCTTTTAAAACACTATCATATTCCAGACTGAAGTCCTGGATGTAAGCCTGGGACTTCTTAAAGGACTGTCCAAAGAAACTGTAAATCCACTGAATTTTTAAACAGTGAGGCTGACTAAGACAAATTCTCACTCTGAAGTTAAAGATACTGATCTTAGCAGCCTAAACTATTTACAAAGTTATAGCCTGCTATCAACAACTCAGCTGCAGCAGGCCGTGCATCTGAACACATATAAGTTGCCTTGATATTTACTTGTGAGAAGAAAAAGTGTCTCCTTGCCTGCAAAATTAAAACTGAACTGCATTTTTAAGATTAATACTCTTAATTGTCAAAGAACTAACACATCAGTGAGGATCTGATCTGTGAAATTTCTCACTGATTGCAATAGAGAGCAGTAAGTCTTTTTCCTCTATGGCAGAGTATGTGTCTGCCCACAATGCTCAAACTTCTCATCCCACCACTGGGGATCAACAGTGAGTCTTTCAGCCTCAGCCAGTCAGACCAGCAAGATATTTGGGAAAAGATGATAATGCAGAAATTAGATAAATTGACTGGAAAACTGAATGAGCAGCTCTGTGAACCAAGAGAAAATTCAGTGAGAGCCATTAAAATGCAGTTATTCTGGTTAAAATAAACAGAATAGGAATCAGTTTAAATATACACCAACAGTCAGGATATATCAGACCTGCAGTCACAGAACAACTATTAAAGGCATCTGCAAAAGAGAACTAATAAACCTGTAACCAAGTTTAAATTCATTGTAGTATCCGCCCTTCTGTTTTTAACATGTAAATGCTACTCTTCATGAGGTCTACAGATTTCTTTGAAAAAACAGGCATGTAAGAATAAACAGTGAAATACTATGCCTTACTTGCCATTGTAGATCTAGTCTTTTACCTGAATTTAATTCATTCTACCTCCATTTATGTACCACAGATGAGTGCCAGAGACAGCTGAACAATACCACAACAAATGCTTAATAAAAGCAAGACTTTACTGAGACAGCATTTATGGAATTGTTTATATAAAAACCATGGAGTATCATGGGAACATCTAGTACTTATTGCATGAGCTGCTGGAAAGAATGTAGGAAAGTACAATTACCATATTGCCTAAAAGCAAGACAGGACAAGTTGTGAAATACACTTGTTACCTTTTTCGTGTCATCAGCTTAGGCCAAAAAACATTACCTCTTTCAGACCAAACAAAAAATTCTGAATTGCCCTTTTAACTGTCAAGTTTTGCATCATACTGTGTAGGGAGGGTGTCCACCTCACAGATTTCTAGCAAAACAAATCAGTTTGCTTCCTAAGCATGCTTAATATGGTTCAGTAATGGAAAACCGGGAGGAGAGAGTCACACTGTAAAGCTAGATCCTTAAGAGAGAAGTTATGAGTACACTGTGATCAAGCTGTTTGCTTGCTTATTAAATGTTCTTGAGCAGTTAAACAGTCAAAGGGATATTCATAAAGCAGCTAATGCTAATAAACTGGGGAAAAAAAAAAATAAATCAGTGTCCCATGACTGATTTCTGCCTACTGTAGAATGAAAAAATACAGAACTGTTTAGACTGGTTTTCAGTAAATAATGTAATTTCCATATAAAATTAGAGAAAGCCCATTACAAACAACAACAAAAAAGACAAATGCTGCTAATGCAAAATCAGAGAATTTAGAAACTGAGGTTTTGCTTTGGTCCCTTAATCCTCAACTATTTTTTAAATAATAAAATTGTATTTCATGGGCCTGTCTTAGGGAATGTTTACCCAATTTCTGTACAAAAGACCCATAAAACCAGCAGTTACAGCAGATTAACTAGCCATGGCAACAACGAACGTGACTAAGCATAAGGTATTAGACAGTGTGCAGGTAAACACACTAATAACAGTGTAGAGGAAATTGCTATGTCTCCCCTCACCCCCCAATCTTTCAGATTGTCTGATTCTAAATACTTTTAATACAGGGGTCCCTTAAATAGCACTTCTTCCTCTGCAGGCATGAGATCACAAGGAGCAGGTAGGGTCGCTGCCGTGGATTTTTAGAAGATGTGGTATGGTGGCTTGTGCTCCTTGTGCAAACACTTCAGTGGATGGTGGTAAATGGCCAATGTTTGTGGCAGCCATTAACAGCACTTTTTGATGCTTGCTAGAAGGCTTTGGGGAGGGAAAGAAGAAAAGTCTGATAGGCACAGATGTTATAATCCCACAGAATTCAGCACACAGGAATGGTCCTGTGGCACTAGCAGCTGAGTGCTGACAGCTGGAGGGCATGGACACCTCGGGTGGTTCATGTTCATAGTGTTACCTTCCACAAACTGAAGTGACTGCGGAAAAATTTGTTTGGAATTGTATCTGAATGGCCTTCTGATCTCCTACCTAGCAATTCCTTCCACAGGCTGGACAGGCTGCAAATGTGACAATGGCCACAATTTCAAAAGCAACTGGTTTGACAACAAAACCATCATGAGGAGCTGCCTCCTCATACACAGGCATTCCCTCTTCACTCAGCTGGCTGGGTGGTGGTGCAGTAAACCAACCAAGTTAAAAATTACTATTGCTTTTTCTTCCTCAAGTTTGTTTTAACAGATGAGTTCTTTGAGCTGCTTTACTGAGTGGTTGCACAGAGGCGAACTAGCACAGCCAAGTATACAGTAAGCCATAGAAAAAAGACAGTTGTCTACCCCAGAAGCAGAGCAGTACGTACTCTTGATGGCACTGCCATCGCAGCAGTTTGTGAGCCTGCCGCCTTGCTTCACGCAGCATCTCATTTACAATAGTCTGCAGTGTCTGTGGCTCTCAGGTGGAAGGGGACAGCTGGACAAGTGGCATCCCCCATTCAAAATCTACGTTTAAAACTAGTTTACTTTGTTAAGTAGCTGATTTCTGTGTGTACTTTTGTCTTAATACTGTTATGTTGGAGGGAAATAGAGACTATATTATTTAAAAACGTGTGATGTGTTATCACAGTAATATATATTTATATATGTATAGGAAATGCATTATTTAATACAGCATATGATGCTTGCATCTTGCTAACATAGGAAGAGAAAATGTTAGTTTACACTGTGGGAAAATAAATTTTCTATACACCGTAACCATAGGAAAAAAAACCAAAGATAATTCATTGGTATATATGATACAAGAACACTGAGAAGAGGGTAACCCAGGTGGTTTTGTGGCAGAATAGATGCTGATGAAACAATTGCTTTAAAACACACTTTCCTTCTTTGAATCTCATTTCTAGCTTGTAATTGTTCTGAAAATTCACATGCATATATTCTCAGGACCATTTGAACATCAAACATGTCATCTTTTTCAATTGAGCAATAATATAGTCTTTTTTATGGCCTGTTTCTGCCAGATTTTCTATAGCCAGTGCAATGTTGAGGAGGTTTATCAGATTGCTCATGCAGACAACCCAGTGATACCACAGAATTATAGTCACTGTATTCTAAGCTCCCTTGGCAGTAGTATAAATGGGATATTTTTACTGATAGCTCTGGAAACAGTACGGAATCTGCAGCCTGTATGACTACAGGCCAAACACATCAGCAGACACTTGGCTGCCACAGCATGAGTGTGACTAGCTTTTCCAGTTTCATCTTCTGCTTAATAAGCCTTCTCAGGCAGCGGGAGGACTGCTGGCAGAATTTTCTAGTGCACCACTTTGCCTAAAGGAAGGGTGAACTACAAAAACAACTCCTGACAAAAACTTGTGCAACTAGTTCTTAATACCAGTGATATTTCACAATCTTGCAATGAAATATAGTACAGTGACAGTTTCAACTGAATATTATTCTAGGTGTTTATGAATAACCTTATCAATCTGCTACCGTGAGCTCACGAGAGTGAAAAATATAACTGTCTTCTGACCATACCATTTTATTTGTAACATCCCCCCAGCACACACACACTTCACACAACTGGTACTTTATCAACTTCACTGAGGACCTGTGCTTTGGGATACAGTTTGGCACTCTGAATTTCAGTCTCAAGACAATTTACTGTAAGTCCAAAGGTTATCACATGAACCAAATGAGACTGACAGGAAAACAGAATGAACACAACTTGCAGCGACTTACCACTGAACTCTGCGTATTTACACATGCTCGTCCTGTGTCCAGCAAATGGCTGTAAGCAGTCATGATGTAATTAAAAAAAAAAAACACAAACAAACCAAAACCCAGTGAATTTGTGCAGGAGGGTTCAGCTTGTGCTGCTGAAGAGCAGCCAGCAGTGAATAGAGGCAGAAACCACTCCAGTTCACCAGCACATTACAGCAGCATTGTCTGCTGTAGAGGTGAGAAGGGGGTAATTGAGCTGAAAATGGTTCCATACAGAAAATACAGTACCGCTCTGAGAAGCAATGTCTGAGGTAATGTCAAATTGAAGTTTTCGATTTACATGTTTTCAAACTAACAGAATATTAATTCTTCCAGCGTTTTCTCTACAGATTGCAGCAGCATGTAATGGTCTTTCCACTTTCTTGCAAGATACATTTTTCTTTCATGAATTCCTCCTTCTGACAAAATAATGCTACACTTTCTTGAAGAAATCTTCAGCTATATTTTATGTAAACATCTGAATACCAGAGTCAGATATCAAAACTGTCTCCAACTTCTCGTGTCAGGGCTCAAGCTCTCATTTTCTTGTAGAAACACCACTGTTACAGGGGAGATTATTCTGCTCTCCTTTCTTGCTGTTCAGGTTATGAGACCCCTCCCGCACTGCTGCTTATTCTGGGGACTGCTGTTTTCACTTGTTGTTTTCTAAGCAACAGTTTCATTCCCCATGAGGGAGATGTATTCTTTGTTTTGAAAGAGACACTTTTCTGTAAACTGTTGCAAGTCACAGCAGCCTGGGGCTTCTGCTGTAGGGTGAAATACCTGGTTTCAGGTTTGCTGTTTTCTCCTTGGCCAAACACGTAGGACAGGCTCCACACAGTATGAATGCAGCCATCATCCTTTTAAGGACACTTTCCTTATGGAACCCAAGTAACAGTGTTACCCAACAGCTGTCATAGCATTGGACAGATGCACCCAATATTGCTACAGCAAAAATGAGCTAGTGTTACCAAAACACCAAGTGTTACCATAATGTACAATCTCATTAAGAACAGCTTGCTCCTGTCACTTCTTGTTTTACCACATGGAGATGGTACATGAACTTGTTCCTTAAATATTGAACTCAAAGAACCCCCCTGCAAGTATGAAAATACTAATTTTTCAATAGAAGCATGTTTACATTTAGTCATTAAAAAAACCCCCACAACAAATAAGAGACAGGATACCACAAACACACACACAAAACTAAGCACCACATTCAAGTTCAGCCAACAGCCCATAGCTGTCTTTCTCAAAGAGACCAAGTATGGGCTTACTGATTACTGTGTGGGACAGCACAACAGAGGTACATCCTGTTGTTAAAAGGACTATCACCTCAAGATTTTCTTCAGAACAAGAAATGACAAAACAAAACGTTAGTCAGCAATGTCAAACTGGGAAGAGCGCAGGGAAGGAAGAGGAACAAGGCTCGGATGTAACCTGTCAACACAGGCCTATCAGCCAAACACATATGGCAAGTTTTATGCGATTTTTAAGAACAATTGTTTAATGAACCAATTTGCAAATAAAATGCACATGTGTAATTACTGGCAATTGCCAAGATTCTGTTCATCAAGCAAAAAAAGGGCATGTATTTTGATTAGGAAGCACTTGCTGGTGCTGCTTAACTCCCTCCTGCCTGTTGCTCTTCCATTATTATGCCTGTCTTCTCATACAGACCAGGGTTTCCCATTCCCATATCATCCAAAATGAGAATAATTGATGCTCATGCTAGAAAGTGTCCCATGCAACATGATACTCTTCAGTTCAACAGGCTGTCATCCCAAACATGGAGTTCTCACATATGAAGGAGAGGATTGGACAGAAGTAAGGCTCATTTCTTGGCTGAATTCTGAGGTGACCGAATTGCAGTGCACTTGAACATGGATGAAAGAAGGGGAAAGTCAAGGGAGCTACCAGGTAAAAATCTTAAAGCGAGAAACTAGAACAGGAAACAGGAAACAGATTTTCTCGTGTGTGTATCACTGCATGGGAAATAATTGCATGGAGGAAAACTGTTTATACAATAACATATAAACACCTATTACATAAATACACACATTACAAAAAACACACATTACATAAATACATACATGTACACACACACGCAGGTTGGTAGCCGCACACATCCAAGCCCCTCTTTTTTGCTGTCCGCACAAACATCTTTGGTTAATTTATGCCCTCTGTCGGTAAAACGAGAGTAGCACAGCACTGATTTTCATTTCGCTGGGACAAGCGATTCATGATCCAGGGTAAGGACTTGGATTTAGTTTGATTATTCAAGCTATGATTTATCCAGTCGTGCCCCCCTGCACAATGCTGGCTCAGGTCTCGAAACATTACTATTCTGTTAGATTATTTTTACCTGAAACCAGAATTAAGTACCCCTTACAAGCAACGGGCAAGTTCCAAACACAAATCTGCTTTTCAGCAGATGCCACTCATGTTCCTGGAGGCTTCTGGGGCTTGCCCCCAACCTCCTCGCTGTATAACGGCCCAAGTGCAGTCCTGTTAGTCAAGAACACGAGATCTGCCACACTGTGGTCTCTGCTTCACTGCATTTCCTTCCCTGTCTTCCCTGGCAGCTTCTTCACCCATCTCTTCCACAGCATACTCTGCTGCACGGCTTTCCTAACTTGTCCTTCTGTGCCCTACACTGTTTTTGCCTTCCTTCCTATAATCTGTGTTTCCTTGCAATGAACATCTCTTAACTTCCCCCCTCCTCAATAGCAACATCAGCCCTCTGGGGTGAAGCAACAGGCAGTCCTCATGTAACACAAACACTGGGTTTGTGAGACTACCTAGGGACAGTGTTAGGAAAGCAGATGAAACCGTCAAGGCCTAGACTGACACTGCACCAATACCTGGCAACAAAAAAGCTCACTTCTGGTTGATACTCAACTGTGGCATTTGCCAAAAGCTGTATGGTGCTGAGACAGATCATTACAGGTTGCCTCCAAAAAAAAAGCCACTTCTGAATCTTTTATTGTGATAATCTGTTAGGATCTGTGTGCATGTAAATACAGATTCACTTACCTGTTACTTAAAAATAAAAAGCTGTTTATATTAGAGTTCATACGAGCATATGTAGGACTACACTTTGGGGAGGACAGCTATACATGTCCTTTCCCTCAAAACAAGAAGGACAACTTCCACATGTATATGCAATAAAACTGTATTTTTGTGTAGTTTTGCCTTTTTTTTTTTTTTTTTTTTTAATACAGACATTTGTACACTTTCTTACAAAACTCAGGTAACTACAACATTTCTTAAATCATTTTTGGTCGGCAAGTACTGTAAAATCTTTGTGTGCAATTATCATGTATTTACAGGGCCTCATGTTAGTGATTTTTCAATGATTATTACAATAATGTCACACACTCTCAACATAAGACATGGCTTAAGATAAATATATTAGTAAATAAATATTCTGAGAACATATTTCCATAAATGAAATGTGCTGCTATACATACACAGAATATATACAAGATGTTTCCTAGCTTTTAAAACATTTTTAAAATGGTAATGAAGGAGAAAGAGCCCTTTGACCATATTACAAATCTTTACAGCAAATTTTATACAGAAATTTTAAGTGCTATAACTTTTAATTAAAAACATTTTAAATAGTGCCTCATGAGCCAAACACAATGAAAACTGTTCATGTAAGTAGTAGAAAGGCATTTTGTTACAAAACCATCTGTACAGGTAGCAGGGAATTAACTAAATGTTGACTATAAAACCAACCACAGGATCTAGGCATAGGGTACCTCTGTGCTAAGGCCTGCCGAGACCATTGTACTGGCAGATTTCTACAGCAAGTGAATGAGACTAGTACATCCAAAACCACTATGAGCCTGAATATTCAAATTTCTTTTTATAACCACATTTTACCACAACACGCTGTGCAGTTATACAGTACAGTGCATCTTATGTGGCCTTTGGCAGTGCCTCACAAAACAGGAAGCAGAATAACCAAGGTAATACACCATAGCTTCTACAATGCATTTCTTTTGCGTGGAGGAAGGAGAAAAGTAAGACTTGAAAAACCACCAAACAAAACCTCCAAACCTTTTGAATTTATTCTCCTACCACTTCAGTCATTCAGAGAATGAGTAATTTTTCAATAAGCTTTATACACAGAAACTGTGTTTACTGGAATTTTTCTCTTACCCTTGTACCCAGATATTGCCTTCTATTAGTTTTCTGAGCAGCTGGATTTTGGTGTTTGTTCATTTAAAAAGACTTAATGTGAATGCCTTTAAATAGAATTATTTTTTCCTAAATTATTTAGTACAGAAAGTAAGTAAACAGATTAATCTATTTGTTATTTCTTAGATGTTTACTTCTTTTAAAAGATTTCGTTTGGGACTACAAAGCAAACAAGTTAAGTTTGCTGGTTCTCACGATTAGCCCAGTGCTGTCAAGGACATTACTTTGGCAAAAAGATGTAACATGAAGGGTACATCTCTTTTTCACGTCTTTTAAGTATATCCAAAGCATACTGAACTTTAGACAGATCTTTGCAGAAGACTAGCACTGTGGGCATTAAATAATTGGTTTCCCTTTAGGAGAATTCCTGCTGTGAATACACTAGACAGGATGACACTGTGTCCTCAGGCACATGCAGCATGACAGGCAACTTAAACCATGCTATGATAGCCTCTTACTCAGAAGCTGCTGTTTCCACAGGAAACAATTGCTATCAGAAGTGATGATATCTATTATCTCATGATAACAAACATCCCCACTAGTACAAGAACAAGAACGAAAGTATGTGCCCAGGCTAATGTGGTACAGAGAGCACTCTGCACACAAAACAAAAAAATTAAGCACAACTGGCTGGGCCCAAGAAACCTTTAAAACAGATCAATCTATGGAAGCTACATCAACCACAGCAAAGAAAACACTGATTAAATCCCTCAGTTTTATATACACACAAAAGGTAACAAGCACTCCTTCCCTTAGGCATGCTTGCAGTCTTTTAAGAAAACAAGATACCTGACCTGTTTCCAAAATGAGGCAGCCAAGCTGCAAGCTCTTGTTTTCCTGCATACACCACCATTCCTCACAGCCGTAACATGAGCTACAGGTGCATGGAGAACTTCCTATGGAAGGCAAGGTTCATTACCTACAAAGGTATTACCCTTTCTAAACACTCCCTTCTAGAATCTGTATGAGGGAGGGGTCCCCATCATTCTTCACCAGTCAGAAGATAAATGAGGTCCATGGTTTAGCAGGAAGTGAGGAGGAAAACATTCAGAGCTACCCGTTTCCCTACCCCCACTCTGTTAAAATTAATCATAATGGCAGGAGACCCTCCCTAGGTTAAATCATCAGAGCAGCATGAAAAGGGGAGAAGGGAAAAGGAGAAAGGAGACAGTCCAATGCTTCAGCTTCCTTAAAATCGCTCATATAACTTGCTGACTACTAAGATTTGCCACTAGGATTAGTCAGTATCTGAGCATCCATACAGAAGCTGTATCCTTCTGGACTACTATATTTCAAGGTGCTATCTGGTTTCTAAGGCAGATGTAGCCCTGAGCTTATTGAAGGCTGGACTCCTTTATGTAGGAGGTAACGGCATCTACATATAGCCTGGCTTATTCAACACACCCGTGTTACCTCTCAGCAAGAGCTGACACGGTCGCTTCTTAAAAGAAAATATAAATAACACTTTGTTATTAATATAGAAATGGCACTAGAGCTCAGAAATGCTCCACACCATGTCCCACATGGGCTCTGCTCACAAATGGAGGCCTGAAGGCTTCAGGCAAGAGGGACAAAGGAGATAACCAAGCCGATGTGGACACAGAGGAAGAGGAAGTGGGGGAGGGACTTCTCCACATTACCACTTTCGTCTGTCAAAGCTTAAAAAAATCAGGTTCATGAGAATTTGAAGTCTCTGATAAGCTCCACTTCTCCATCTGGGATCATCTGGACAGGTCTAGTCACCGATTTGGCTTCTCTCCAAGGGATGAGATCCAGCACCTGAAGGATAAAGAAAACTCAGGAACACTGCATCTAGAATACCACATCCAGTTTTGGGGGTCCCACAACAAGGCGTTGATTGTCTGAAGCAAATTCAGCAGAGAGTCAAGACACTC